>JBBMKE010407697.1:0-11894 GCA_037834125.1 Lippia alba | reverse complement strand
AACCTGACCAAAAGAGTACAATAAAGGATTTCCTATAATTCAAGATATCAGCCAATAAGCTATCACTGAACCTGAAACCATGAGGTTAGAAAAAGGGTAGAGGTATTAGTCAAAAGGACTAAGTGAGGTACATTTAAACTAAAGCTAAATACTTAAATTCATTAAGGGTTTCTCCTTGAAAGCATTAATTTAGAAATAAACTTAGTAAATCAAGCACACACATTCCTTGTTTTTGGTTCACACATTTTTATAAAAAGGAAAAGGGTTTAGGGAATATTTTTTGAAGAGTATTAACCAATCCTTGAAAACTTTTAATGCCTGCAAGCAAGACATTCTTTTATCCCTTTACTCCCAAAAATATTTACATTAAACATATGCACCATCCTTTACTTCGGTTGTCGTGCCTAGGGAGCTACCCCGCGGTGACTTAGCCATGTAAGTGGGAGGAATTCACCCCTCCCAACCGTGATGTGAGATAACCAACCTCCGATTAACTTATCATCAAGGTTTTAGTGATTGTTGGTACCATAGTAGCCATTGGCACTCGCCTCCCGGTCTACTATTTAACCAAAACCGTCGGGCCCATCATGTAAGTCCATGTAGTTGCTTGCTAGAGATTCAAGTAACGTAAACACATGTAATTCAAAACCATTAGTTTCTTTGAGAGAAAAGTTACTTGAATGGTAAAGAATTTGTTTTGAAAACCTTTGACATATATTTATAAAGATTCATGGTTCCAGTTGAAAAACAATTTTAACCTCACCTACAGAAAATGGTATTATGCAATAATACCAAAGCCACAGTAAATCTGGACTTCACCTGTGAGTGGTAAATGATTAAATTTCTATCCATAAACCATATAGTCACATAAGCAAGTAGAGGCGACCTCAACACATTCAATAACACATAACAATATCATATGAATAGAACGAAACATTACCATGGCATATCATATCATTTGGCAAAATTTCATGACAATTATTCAATAATCATCAAAGAATGAAGGCATAATTGGATTAGTGTAATGCAATACATAGAAGAGTAATATCATTTAATGTACAAGAATAAATTAACTAAGAATGGAACATTTATTGCGAGTTATCCTTATACTTGGGCTATTAAATTGACGTGAATCGAATAGTCTTTAATCAGCTTATGATCATTAATCAACATTATTAAAGCCTAATAACCACTAATTACTTATAATTATAATCATTTAACCACTAATCCTGACTAATTATAAGCTAATCATGCTTAATTAAAACTAATATTTACTAATCATATCTAATTACCCATTAATTATGCTTAATTAAAATTAATAGTCACTAATTATATACTAATCACTTTTAACTAACACTAATTAAATTTAATATTCACTAATCTCAACCAATCCAGTTTAATCAACATTAATTAAATAATAATTAATTAAAAGTGAACATTATCAGAATCTAATAAAGAATCACAAAACAAAATTATAATTACTCTGATCATGCATAACGTAATTAACTCATGCATTTCCTAACTCATAATTAATAATCTAATTACGCCAGCATTTATTTATCCACGAAGAATGATCATATTAATATAATCTGTAAAACTATAAGCATGCATGCATTTATAAACTCATATAATTAATAAACAAATTGCGTAAACAATTATCACATTCACAAAAAAAATGCAGGTTACCAACCTACTGTAAGACTGTAAATATGCATGCACTCACAAACTTTTATAATAAAGCATGAAATTTTCATGTCAACTTACTAATAAAGCACTAAATAAACCTAAACCTATATAATAATATATTATAACTTAACAAAAAAAAAAAAGAACAAAGAAAGGAAATAGAACACTTACCCAGAAATTTGTCGTGGAGGGTAAGAGTCTAGGCAAGAAAAAAATGAACCCACTCCACTTATTTATAGTTGAGAATTGGGGTCAAAGTAAAAATAAGAAATCTTGAGGGAAACGCGGGGGTCCAAATGAAATATGGTAAAAATATTTGTATTGTCCGAAAAGTAAATAAAAATTGATAGAAAAAGGGTTTTTAGGAAATTTCGCATCCAAAAGTCGAGATTCAAAAGCGGAAAAAGTGTCCGAAGTCCGGGAAATAAAATTACCTTCGAAATGGTTACTCATATGTCAAAATCGGATTTACTGTTTAAAAGTTCCAAATATTGAAGTGAATAGTAAGTTTGTTACTAAAGGTTTTTCGATTGTAAACGAAGTCCGGGTGTGATTTTAAAGTTCGGAAAGATTTCAAAAATCATAAAATAAATAGAGGATCACTTTAAGCCCAATATTGGGTATCAAAATATTAACGGTTTGAAAGTTGCATTCGTAAAATGAATAGTAACCCCAGTTTGAATTCGTTTTCATTTATAACTTGAGCTAGGGGTTGAATTAAGTATCGCAAAAGATACCAAAAATCATGAAATAAATCAAGGAACATTTTGAGTATAATATTGAGGGATAAAATATGTACCGATAAAAAGTTCATTTTGACGATGAATAGTAAATTTTTCAAAAATAAAACTTTAAATTATTTTAAAATTCAAGAAAAGGTTTCGGAGCTTGGAAAATGAGTTGGGACGATTGACAATCATGGAATTTGATTCTTTAGGATTTTATTGATGGAAATGAGACGACATAAGTTCGGGAAATAAATAGTAACTTTGAGAATTAAACCAAAATTCCCTTTCTAATTTCCTAAAAACACATAAGAACATATAATTCAAATAAAAATGTGATGCATGCAAAATTTTAAATATGGATAAAGTTCTATAAACGTTTTCACGTTGCCCTTAACTTACCGTTTCCAACCAGGCCCCGATCAGGACTGTTACAAACCTAGTGTAATCATCCACTAATGTACGAAAATATTTGAAAGGATTAGCTGGAGCATGGTTAAAAAGACCCCAGACATCAGCATGAATAAGGTCAAAAGGATGTATACACCTATGATTTCCAGTGGGAAAGGAAAGCCTCTACTGTTTAACAAGTGGACAAACTTTACAATGAGAAATCTGAGAGAGCTGTGACTTATTACATTTTAATCCCAAAGCAGGCTCTAACTGTTCAAGAATTGGTAAAGACAAGTGTCCAATCTACAATGCCAAGTATCAACTATCACAGAATTAACTAATGAATGAGAAGTTGAATCACTAGAAAAACAATCTGCAGCATCAAACACATATAGTCCAGCTCTGACATTAGCCTTGCCAATCATCTTGTGCAAGTGAGAATCTTGAATTATGCACTGATTTGCCAAGAAGGATACAGATACAGGTGATGAACTCAGCATACCACTCAGAGATATCAAATTGAATCTGAAATTGGGTATATAAAGCACATCATGAAGAGTTATGCATGGATGTAGAGTGATAATGCCCTTATAAGCAACTGGAATAGCAGTACCATCAGGTAACAAAACTTGAACACCACATACAGCAGTAACATCATCAAATAGTGACCAATTGCAACATATATGCCTACTAGCACCCGAATCAATAACCCATGCAGATGGATTAATGGCCACTTGATTGAAAACAAACAAGGTAATACCTGAATCTGTTTGTTGGGAAGTGGAGGCCTCAACAGCATTAACTGTGACAGTGTTAGTCATGGGTGCAGAGACTTATATCTGTCTGCTAACATGGACAAAAGATGCTGATATTGCTCATTAGTTAATGAAGGGACAACATATGCAGACTCTGTGGAAGAAGAAACTGGAGTAGAAGAAGTACTAGAATGTGAACCAGACACTCCAACTTGATTAACTGCATGATGAGACGAAGAAGGCTGATGGATGGAGGAAGTAAAATGTAGCGCCCCACACGAAGGGACCACATCCCTCGCACTAAGATCTAAATCCGGTTACGAAATTGAAGTCCGTACCCGAATCGAAATCTTAGCGAACGGAGACCACTCACACACTAAGCCAGGCGGAGCTAACTAAAACAAGGACTCAGAGTGCGCGAAAGCAATAAAATAAAACCGAAGCATAGTATATAAACATGAATAACATAATTCACATCATATTCACAATGGGCGACACGGCCTTACAAAAATCATATACGTAATATTCCAAGTATTCAAAATGATATGTATTAAAAGCAGGAATGTATGAATGCTACTAGACCTAGAGCCAAAAGTGTACGCGTTCTGACACACTTTTCCACCTAGCTCACGGTAAAAAGAAACCTGCAGCTGAAGGTAAAACGAGTAGTCAGTCAACTGACTGAGTGAGGCGGCTAACACACACCTCAACACTAGATAAATATATCAAAGCAAGTATCAAAGGTGAATTCATGAACCGGAAGTGGGTTTTACAAACCAAATGACATATATAATATTTTCACAAGTCCCAAATCGATTCACAAACTCCATACCACGCACACACACATGCTAGGCGAGTACGAACTTCCAACCTACTTCACACGACACTAAATATCAAATTACAACACATCCATCCATCTCACCAATTGATGGAAGAGCTACGCGCAGCTCAAACCATCCATAACACAAGTCACGCAGGGTAGCTAACCCACAACGCCCTCACATTGGCGGCATCAAGATGTCTACCTTCCCAAACTCCCGAGGTCGTGTATAATACATTGGGTGGAGACCATGCACAGGCTAAACCTCGATGACCCTATAACGTCCCGAGGGTTCCTTACCCATAGCTCCTCGAGTTCACACACACAATACACATCACATCACATGCCAATATCTCATGGCTCATGTCGCAACACATCTCAACCAATAGTCACACATTTTCCAAAATAGCTTACATAGGCCCTTATAATACATTTCCAAATCGAGATTCGATCACAAGGTCATAATCATATCATATCACAACACTTATTTACTTAGTTATATAATCAAAATATCGTCACATGTGGGGCAAGAAAACGTCACATAAGGCCATAGGTCGCACTACAAAAACCTAAACCTCATCTTATATGTAGAAAGCAAAAGTGCAAACGAGAGTGCGCAACTAGGTCTCGGGCTTGACCACGGGAACCTTCTCCTCTGAAAAAACACAAATAATCTAAGATTTAGACTCTATATGGACTAAAATGACGCACAACAATGAAAGGATATGCATGAGATGTCATGAATGCGCATGAAGTGCACAAACGTACCATATAAAGCATAATGAACCATATCTCGAATAATTGGATTCAAAATCATATCAAATTTTAATACCTTCAAGGGAACACATCATATAACATGTTAGAAAGCTTAAGAGTCATTATGGGGGTGGGAAAGATGCATACAAGCCACGAGAAATGAGAAAATGATGAAACGAAATGGCCGGAGACACTGGATGATATCAACGGCCGTGGAAATCCACAGCCTTAAAATCTATGGCCGTTGGAATGATGCAGTAGCATCCTACCATTCATACCATTTCCAACGGCCATAGGTTTCCATGCACAAATTTTCCACGGTCGTTGATACTGCCCTGCGCCCAAAACTTGGTTTTTCATGCAATATTCGGCCGAAACAAATTCAAGGCATGCTTAAGCACTTCAAACTCAATCCAACCAACATCAAAAGGTCATGAACTCATACAAAAACAATTAAGGTAGCAATTAGCATCAAGGAATTGAGAAATCATGCTCAAAGGATTCAAGTTTCAAGCAAAACCGCACATAAGGCCTCAACCGGCATAACCTTCACTCATACATGCACAAATGAATCAAATTACCAAACTCTTAGCACCAAAACATACAAAACCATATCCTAACACAATATACTACACAAGTACAAGAAAGGGGATGAAGGGGATCAAGGAATCTAGGTGTAAATCCATGCTAAAAGCATCACTCATGCCATGAATCATCAAATATGCATATATAAGCATTAAATTGATCAAAGAATCATGTTATCAAGCTTCCCCCTCACAAACCCATATATGCATTTAAGATCACAAGTTCACCAACCAAGGAAATCATAAATAACTCAAAGATATGCATCAAAGATCACCAAATATGCAATAATTGCCAACAAGAGTCACGGAAATGCACGAAGCCACAAAATCCTTCAAACCCTCACTATTCACCCATAATTCAAACCCAACAATCCCCAACATTACACCAAAATATAAATACATGTATGAAGTCACAAGATCAAGAGCTACACAAATATGAAATTACCTTAAAGAGAAAATGGAAGAAAAGAGGGATTCTTGAGCTCCTGGGGTGTAGGTTGGAGCTTGAAGTTTTTCTTTCTTTTCTTCCTTGGGTGTGTGCTGCATTTTTGGTGTGTGTGTGGGAGAGATGGGGATGGATTTTGTGTAATAAAAGGGAATAAGGAAGTCAACAAATATAGGTTTGGGTCCCACTAGGCTTTAGGTGTATATATGTGTACCTGGGGCAAAATTTGGGTCGTTAAGGGTCGAAACGAGGTCGAAAAATTATGGGGCTACTCTCATTGTGTCCAATTCATCAAATCGAACTCAACAAAGGTGTCGGAACTCGAATCCGAGTTCCCAAGCTCAAGATACGAACTAGTGACTCAAAAGGCCATATTTGCAAAATGACCCCAAAACATTCAAATTAAAACAAATTGAGTCCAAAACTAATTACAGAAGGCCCCAAAATAAAATTAAATCATGCAAACAAGTCCAAGAATCACATAATTCACGTAAATTAAATTAAAAACACAATTAATAATTAAATCACACATTTTACTTGTCAGTTCGAAAACATGGGGTGTTACATAAAACGTGGTTTAGGATATCCAGGAGGAAAACCATATATCTGGTAGCACTTATCAACCGTATGGTTAGTTCTTCTACAATGCGAGCACTCAATTTTAGGTTTCCCCTTCCAAAACCATTACCACGTCCCATACCAAAACCACGGCCATAAGAAGATGAAAAACGAGAGGAATTTGGAGTATTTCCACGAACAGCAAAAGCCATATGGGACAAATTAGAGGAAGTCGATGAAGAAATAGAACCTATACCTCTTTGACGCTTCTCTTGACTAACAAGTGCAAACACTTTACTCATAGTTGGTAATGGATCCATCAACAGAATCTGGCTCCTAACAGCAGTACATGACTCATTTAAACCCATTAGAAATGCCATCACATACTCAGATTGATAGTAAAGGCATAAATCCATAACACCATTACAAGTGCATCGATTACATGAACACATCGGACGATAGTTAGATAATTCCTCCCAAACAGTTTTCAATTTCGTAAAGTAAGTGCTTACAGACGTCGTCTCCTGACGAGTGGAAAGTAGCTATTGACGGAGCTGGAAGATCCGTGGACCATTGGACTGTTGGAATCAATCACGGAGATCCAGCCAGATATCTCTCCTCATATCAAAAAATAGGATCTAAGCCGCAATCTTCTTGCTGATGGAGTGGAGAATCCAGGAGATCACCACATGATTGTTACGAATCCATGCCTGCCGATGAGATTTAGGCTCATCCGTCTCAGAGCAGTAAGTGTTCCATCAATAAACCCCTGCTTGTTCTTCGCCGAGAGAGCAATCACCATCGATCGACTCCATGTGTTGTAATTGTATTCGGAGAGCTGCTGAGAGACCAGGAAAGTGTTCAAATGTTCAGAAGGCGGAAGATAAAATGGATCATCCGGCGAAATGGTAGGATTGATAGAAGAATTGGCCGGAATTTATGGCGTAATCGAAAAAATCAACGAAAAAGGCCAGAGGAAAAGACGGCAAAGATGCCAGAAAGAAAAATAACGACACCGGAAAAGAAAATATGGTCGCCGAAAGAGGATCAAAACTGCAAAACAGAGGCACCGAAAAACGTGTTGTCAACTGATACCATAACAGATACTGAAAATTTGGAATTGTAAACTGGGTTTCTCATTTCCAAAACTAAGTTGTACACGTGTGTGTCTATACTATTATATATTTGAAAACCATGTTTGACTTTTTGACTTTATTGTGCATTTTGATTATGTGGAATTTTATGAGTTTTTTTAAAATTTTAATTAAATAGGAAAAATGTGATTAGTTGATCTTTATTTTAGATATTATTTTATTTTAAACATAAATAGTAACTAAAGAAAATAATTATCTTTGGCAATATTTATAATATACTATCTATCTATGAAATTTTTTTAATTATACATATTTTTATCAATATAAATAAATACCATAATTGGTGAGATTTAAGTTAGGAAAGATTTTATTGATATCTTTTATATATTAAGACATCCACCCCATAATTGGGGTGATATTTAATATTATTATAAATTAGGGTTAATGAAATTGATAAAGAAAAATTAAAATAAATTTTTTTATTTTGTATATTATTTTATTATGAAAATAAATGTTACTAATGAAGATATTCTTTTTGATAATATTCATAATATATTTTTCATGTATGAATTTCTTTTAAAGTTATACATATTTTTATTAATATAAATAAATTTTAATAATTGGATTATTAAGGATAAGTTCTTACACGTTATGCTCATAATTAATGAGATTTAAGTTAAAGAAAATTTTATTTCTCAAAATTAAGATATTCCAAGCGATAATTGGATTTATTCCTGAGGGTGAGGTCCCGGGTTTGAATCCTCGCTTGGGTGTGTGTGTGTAAGAAAAAAAAAGTTAAAGAAACATTGAATTGATAACTTTTTATATAAAAATAAAAATTTTAGAATATTAAATTGTAATTCGATATTTTGACGAGACTCAGGGAGTTTGAAATACTTGATAAGATTGAAGAAGTTTAAAGGATTTTCGAGGTTCTTGACTCAATCTCTTAAAGTACGAGTTGTTTTTATGTTTTATAAATTATGGGCATGTAATAATTGAATTAATTCAAAATTTAATTATATTTGATGGTGTCGGAATTGTGTTAGGAAGAATCAAACACCAAACATCATATATTTGTGAAAGGGGAAGACCGTCATAGGCAGTTTAATTTAGAGCCTTAGGAACTGGGTTCCCAATTGAGCATGGATTCTACCAGCTAGGGTAACACCCAAAAAAATGAAGTAGTGAAGCTGTTAGAGCTTGAAACGGGCTGCAATGGAGTTTTCCAGTTCAGTGTATATGGAGCTTGTGAATGAAGAAAAACTTAGGGAATATGAGTGCGAATTCCCCTATTTATAGGTTGAGGATAAGGGTGATTTAGTAAAAATACTTGTGTGGTCCTGAAAGAATGTTGCTATAGACACGTGACGAAGTGTGAGGGCTTGAAAACGACATGAGCATGTCAGGTCTACCCTTCAGATAGTTACGCACAGATGTGGTGCAGCGACAGTTAAGGGATTATTCCCTCGAGCGAGGAGGCACCTTATATCCATGCACTCGAGCATAGGTGACGCTCGAGATTTGCTCCTGGTGAGAAGGGTAGCAATGCTGGTTCAATGAGCGTTTTGGATTCGAGGGTAGGAACCCCTAGAGGCAGACTCCCAAAAGAGGAAGGGCTCCTGAGCGAGCTCCATACCGAGGGTGGAGAATCGAGCTAGGGGGAGAGCGAGTGGGGGTTCTCTCGCAAGCGTACTTCCGTGAGCATCAGGGTTCTTAGGCTCTTTGGAAATAGTGGAGTGTCGCTCAGATCATGACACGTGTACGGCGCAGATCCGATCGGTACTTTGTCCCATTAATATTATTTTAATTTTATATTTTGAATTAATTATTTTAAAATATCTAATAGCAATTTGATTGCTTGATGAGACAGACAATATTTGAATTTCTTGATAAGGTTAAAGAAGTTTAAAAGAGTTTTAAATTTTCGGCTCAATCTCATAAAATCATCTTTCTTACAAGAAAATTTTAAAACTTAAATCGTGTTACCACTTTTGTACATAAAATGTTCAATTTTTGGTTCTTTCTTCTAATTTTCTGTTGAGCTTCATTCATTTTTCTTCATGTAAAATGGTCAATTATTTTGTATAATAATATATGAAATCTGATCGAAATCAAATGAAGATTCAAACACTCTCTCAAATCTGTAAATAGAATTTTTGTTCATTTCTCACTCATAAATCCATTGTTGAGTGTTTTTATTCGATATCTCCTGCGTAGAATCCATATTTTAATTCTTTTATTTTTTTTTGTATTATCTAAAGTATTATATATTTGATAACGATGTTTGACTTTTTAATTGTGCATTTTTTATCACGTGGAATTTTGTGATTTTTTTAAGTTTTTAATTAGATATTTTCTTTACTAATATTTCTTTTATATTTTTATTTTATTTTTAAAATTTTTATTATGTTTTTATATTTTTATGTTAAATTGGATTGGTTTGAATTTGCTTGATTATAATATTTATATATTTTTTATTAACTCTACAAATTATTAAGTTGATTATTTATATATTATTTTCACATAAATATTAAAATTGATCTTTTAATATTTTTTAACAAAGAAAATTTATTAGTAATATAACTTTGCTTTTTCTATTTTTTATTATTTTAATTTTAATTTATTTATTTGAATTTTGAATTTTAAAGAATTTCACTTTGTATTTTTCTATTAGGTCTATAAAATTTATTAAGATTTCATGATTGATCTTTTGTGAAATACTTGATAATTTTTTTCATGATTTATTTTATCATTATTTTATTATTTAAGGTTCATTTATTTACTTGAGTTTTGATTTTTGAATAATTTATTTATATATTTTTTATTATATTTAAAGAATTTGTTAGAGTTTCAACGACTATAGTTGTGCGAGACTTTCTTTCAAATTTTTTTAGAGTTTCAACGACCATATATCTTTTTTTATTTTGTCGTGACTATAAGATATATCTACCATTATTCTAATTCATAGGATACTTTTAAAAGAAAATATAAATTTATTGGTTTAATACAAACTAAATTAAAATTTCAATATAGTTAGACGCCAATTTAATATTTATTATTTTATAAAAATATTAATACAAAAGTTGTTATTTATATATTAGAAAAGATAATAATATTTTTAATAAATTTGTGCATAGCATAGGATGAGAGGCTAGAATTTTAATATATATACTATTTTAATATTTAATTTTTTTTCCTTTTCTAAATATTTTAACCTATCTAATTAAAATATGATATTTACATGAGTTTTATTTATTTATTTTTTATAATAAGAAAACACTTAACTTATAGTATAATTTATAATAAAGTATATTAAAGTAATAAAATTTAATTTTAATATTAATTCATTTATTATTTATAAAAAATATGTATTACATAGATTATTTTCTTCTATATCATTTAATATTCATTTTATAATTATTCAATTTATAAAAGCATACAAGTTATACCGTATATTAATACCGTGCATCGCACGGGGCATACACTAGTTGTTTATATATACAATAAGCTGAGCTAAGGGAAATAATAAATATCTTAGGGAGAAAATCTAAGTCATCCACGTGGCAACAAACTAGCTATGTTACTAACAATTGTATTACTGACTTTAGCTTGAACCCCAATCTGACTTGAAACTTGGCGCCAAAACTAATAACTAGGTGTGGTGCTAACTTTGTAGTCCACCATTTAGCTCGTAATACGGCTTCGTCCTGCGTTGGTTAGTTGGATATTCCGACCTTTGTTTTGAATATTGTTTTGGCTAAGTTAGCCTAGTTTTGGCCTCTCCTGCTGGTGGTCAAAAAACAAAAAAAAAATGAAAATGACAACTAACAAAATCAAAGCAAATAGATTTAATATCACTGACAAAATTACCCAAAGCAGATCCTCCTCTTCAGAACGAAGCTTGGGAATAACATTAATATTATCGCCTTCGACAATGATTCGGTTCCAACCAAAATCTCTCACCAAACACGCCCCCAATTACGCTACCACAACTTCTACCGCCAATGGATCAGCGAAATGCGACTTCCTATTCGGTTTGTATCAATTTAACACTTAATTTATTTTATAAATTTTT
>JBBMKE010407676.1:0-11898 GCA_037834125.1 Lippia alba | reverse complement strand
CTTTGTTTTTAGTTTTGGACTATATCCAATTTTAGACAAGGCATTGGGCTTCGGAGGTGGAGACGGCGCTGCATTTTTGGGAAGGGATGGGGGAGAAGGGTTTTTTTTAATTATTATTAATAATAAAATATAAATAAAGCATAAAATCAGTGTAAGATGAAATGTCAAAATTACCCTCTCACTTATCACGTGTGACGCGCGTGTGTGAAGATTTTAGGGACTAACCGCTCAAAAAGGGGGTTGGGATGGTGATTTATCAAAAATTAATAGTTTAGATGGCGGTTTGTGCTGCTTTTAGTGACAAACCGCTCAAAAAGGGACTGAGATGGTGGTTTGTCAGAAATTAATAGTTTAGATGGCGGTTTCAGATGAAAAATAATTTGGATGGTGAAATGCCAAAAGGGCCATAGTTCGGATGCCAAAAAATCATTATCCCTATTTTTTAAGATCCAGATTTCTTTTAGGGATATAACAATAGATCATTAAGGGATATGTATCTAAATATTTGATTTATTTTCTATAATTAATACATTCTCCTAGAGTCATGTGTAAATATCTTTACATTTTTGCTTTATTTCTTCTTTTTTTAATTCTTTTCCACATGAGAAGTGTCGGACACGATATCTGACATGAGTGTCCGACATGACACGACAAAATGATATTTTTAGAAGTGTCGGTGCATTAGAGCTTCCGGGACTTCCGCTATTATCTATTGTTGAATTCAGTGTTATGGTACAAACACAAAGCCATCAACACCACCATTATCATTTCAAGTTTGACCTCATTACCCAAGCATCGCCAGCGAAGAAAATAGAAGAAAAGAGAATGGAAAGCAGACGGCGAAAAAGATGAAGAGAAGAGAATAGAAAGAAGACGACAAAGATGAAGAGAAACTAGAAAGAAGAAGGCGAAGAAGATGAAGAGCAGAGAGAAAAATGGTCAGATTTAGGATTTTTGTGTATAACTTATACATTTATTATTTTTTGCAAAATGGTCCCTAAAATTTCTCCTTTTGTAAAATGAGTTAATCGCAATTTGATTAGTGTGTTAAGAAGCCACGCCAGAAAAAATTGGAAAAAGAAAAAAGGAAAAGAAATTGAGGGTTATCCCGTTAAAAAAAGACTTGAGCAATACTTTAAAATGTAATAATTTATTATTTATTGAGGAAAAAATCATGTAGTTGGTATTATTTTAAATTTTTTCTTATATATGATATGTATATTTTAATTAAGAAAAAATATTGTAAATATATATTTTTAAATTTGTTGGGACTAATATTGAAAAAATTTCACTTTGGGACTATATGTGTCGAAAAATAAAAAGTGTGGAACTATTTAAAAACTACGGGACAAAAAAAATTGATTTATTTCCTATAGGACCAAAATGCAATTCTCTTTATTGTTATTTTCAAAATGACCCCAAAAATTTCTTCTTTTACTAACCAAGCTAATTATATTTGGTTAATGATTTAAGCATGCCACGTCAGATGATAGGCCAAAAAAAAGGGAAAAAGAAATTGAGGGTTATCCCCTAAAAAACGACCGGCGTCCCTTGGGCCCTAATTCCCTCATCTTTCCATAGCACCTCTACCGTCTCTCCACGGTCTCCTACCGCCAGCAGCCTTCAAGCATTCTACACCTCTGCGAAACACCGCCGGCCAACGCCAAGATTCCCTCTTACTGCCGCCGGCAATCATGGATCCCGCCACGCCGTCACCCCAAAAACCTCACTACGTACCTGACAAAGGATTTTGGACACCAGAATCAAGCAGATATGTCAGCAATAAAGATCCCTCTTTTACTACCTCATCTCTACCCGAACATAAACGTTCGAGAGAATCGCTTCTAGACGAGTTCGACACATACTTACTTCACACCAAAAAGCAGGCCGTAGAAGCTCCGAATAATAGTCAAATCACATACAATTCTTCGGAGTCGAAAAAGATGGACACTTTTCACCAATTTCAGCACAGTTATGGTGGATTTGAGAAAGTTAAAGAGGGTTGGGTTAAGGACCCTAGAAGCGGATGGTGTAGGTATATGGCACCCACCTCGGAAAGTAAAAAGACGCGTATACACATGGAATTACAGCAATGCGGTAAGGGATGTGAAGATGCAAGAACAAGATCAGATAGCTTCAATGGCAAATCTTTTGGTAGTTATCAAGAAGTAATGGATGCTCTGTCGAGCCCCGTCAGCAGCTATAGCTTGCTTTATGAACAATCTTCAGTTCGAACTCCGAAAACACCTACTAAAAAGTTGTCGAATAGCGTTGGTAGTGTAACTCAAGACTCTGCAAATAAAATTAAGGCAGATAAAAGAGTTGTTAAAAAGACAGGAGCTGGTTTATTGACTAATGTTAAGAGCTTATTAGCAACTGGTATGCTTGATGGGGTGCCGGTGAGATATGTTTCTTCATCTCAGGAGGGCCTTCCCGGGGTAATCAAAGGCATTGGCTATCTTTGCGGTTGTCAGACCTGTAAGTATGCTAAGACGCTTAACGCTTATGAGTTTGAGTGCCATGCTGGTTGCAAGACGAGTCACCCGAACAACCATGTACGCTTTGAGAATGGGAAGAGTATACATCAAGTTGTTCAAAAGTTGAAGGTCACTCCACGAAGTATGTTTTTGGAGTCTATTCACACCGTTACCGGTGCTTCTGTAAATCAAACAGCTTTTCAAGCCTGGAAAGAATCATTCGAAGCCACTACTTGCGAGCATCAGGGTATTCACAATGAGGAAGAGCCAAGATTATGAGGAATGCTTTTGATTTAAGTGTAATCGGACACTCATGCCCAACAGGGACAGTGAATCCAATAGTTCTTGAACAAAGACAGACTAGAATCGGCACAGCTTTCTTGACTCAGTGAGCTTCTTAGAATTTCTTCTTTTAAAGGCTTAGTTCAACTATTATTTCATTCCTCCGTGTAAACTGTAAATCCCTGATCGGCACACATATAAGTATGTCAAGACATAAAATTTGTTCTTAAGTCTCATGCCATAATATTCTTTTCCTCGCATCAGAATTCCACTTAATATAACTATGTAAGTTCATATAGCCCAAAAACTCAAATAGCAGTGAGATTCCTGTTCTTCATGCAATTTAGGCCAAAAATTCATATACTGCTATTCCTGTTCTTCATCCAATCCTCTCTGTGTTCTAGTAACCCCAATCCTGTAAAGTTCGGAAAGATCCCTGTTGCTATGGAGGATTCTGCCACCAAAGACCTATCTTCTGATGCATACCCTGTTGGACTCATGCGTGATCATGTTTTTCTAGTTTTTGATTTTGTTTCCGTCAAGGCCCCTTCTTTGGTATCCGAATCCAATCCGATCGGCGATGAAATCGACAGAGAGGAAGCAGCAGATCCTCTGCCACTCAAAGGTTGGCATACTTAGTGTGTCAGCGTAAATTTGGTTTAATGGAGTGTGCATGTGTGTGGTTTAAGGTTTACACTTTTTATAAAAAGAAGTCTGTCTTATTCACTGGCAGTTTCTGTTATGAAATTGAACGGAGGAGTCTGATTGTCCACATGTCAGTTGAAGTTGGTTTGCCCTTCTTTTACCTTTGGTTTTAAAACTCTCTGTACTTATAAATACCAATTACTCTTGCTTAGTTTGTGCCCCAGGAACAATCTGTACCTCTTCAGACTCTTGTTTCTGTATAGTTTTGCGTGGTAGTTTTACCGCTTTCAATGAAAGAGGTACTTCCAAAAACCAGATAGGTAGTTCTTTCTTTCAAGTCATTCGACAACCCAACAGATGAAAAGTTGAAACGCGATTCAATTTCTGAGGCCTTAGGCAAATAAACTTTAAATACCTAGTTCCTTAGGATACAGTCACAAGAGAATAGCTAGCAAAGAGCTAGTAAGCTTTTGATGCAATTCCTTACAATCCTAGAGTTCTTGTGGTTGTTTGAGTGTTTACTTATTATACATAACAACTATAGTGGATTGGCAAGCAAACAACTAGTATCTCATCCCAAAACATGATTTCTACATATAACAAAGCCTGATACCTCGCCTCAATCCTCACTGGAAAACCACCCTTCATTTTGCTGTCAAGTTCAACGTATACCGGCTCTGCTCCTTCCACAGGCACCACCCTAAACTGCCGTAAGATGCCGGCAACCATCCCCTTCATTTGCATGAAAGCCATTTCTTTCCCGAGACAAACTCTTGGTCCGGCATGGAACACAGGATAAGTATACGGATCCCTGTTCACAAAATTCCACTTCTCCGCCGCTGTGTCTCTCTCCAGCCACCTCTTGGGGCGGAACTCCGCCCAGTCTTTACCCCACAGTTTCTCAGCTCTGCCCATCGCATAGGAATGATAGCTCACTCTCATCCCCTTCTTCACTGTTGTCCCTTCAGCCTTCAGGCAAAACATCGTCACTCTGAGCTTCTCTTCCGTCCATGGGAAATGGAGGGTAAAGCCTCATGCTTTCGCAAAGTAAAGCGTGAGTGTAAACCATGTTTTTCACTTCATCATAAGCTGTTGCATCTGAAGTCCCTTCTTTGATCTCTCTCAACATCGTATTCTCTACTTCTGGATGGCTCGAAAGCAGCCAGAAAAACCATGTCAGCGCAGCTGAAGTTGTGTCATTCCCTGCCGGAATGAAACTTATCATCTCTAATGCACCGACACTTCTAAAAATATTATTTTGTCATATCGTGTTGTGTCGGACACCCGTGTCGGACACTTCTCACGTGGAAAATTCACAAAAAAATTCATGTCGTTGTATCCGTGTCGTGTCGTATCCGTGTCGCCGTGTCTGTCTCCGTGCAAGATAGCTTATCATTATATCAGTAACAAAGTCTTCATCTGAATGACCTGAGCTCAAGAATCTCGACAGGAGATCATCAACAGGGTGATCTTTCCCCTGAATTTCTTGCCTTTTCCTCCTCATTATATCTTTCGCGAATTCGCGAACTTGTTTGATAGCAATCTTGAGCTCCTTTTCAGACCCAATGTTGAGAGCCCTCTTCATTTTCCAGAATAACGGAATAAATGAACTGAACCTTTGGCTGGAGAGCTTCACAGCCTTTTCGAACGCAACCGCCAAAATCTTCTCCGGCAGAGACGGCGACAGGTAACCCGGATCAAAGCCGAAAGCTATTTTGCACACGTTATCAAACCCAAATCGCTGCAGGATGTCCTGAAAATCGAGCAAAGTTTTATTTGCGGCGGCGCTTTTGAAATTCGGGATCAAGCACTGTGATAATTCGCAATCCACTACGTGTTCGACGAATTTCCTGAGAGACCTGGTGTTGAATTCGTGGCTGGCAACCTGTCTCTGGAATTTCCACTGCTGACCGTCGGCGTTGAAAATGCCACCGCCAAGAAAATCCTTCAAAGTGCTGGTGAAGATGTCCCTTTGGTGTAGTTACTGAAATGGGACTTGAGGGTTGGGTTTGAATATGATTCTCAGTTTGGGTAAGAGGAAGAGAAGTAGTGGGAAAATTATGCAGAAGATGGCTGAGGTTGCTGAAAGATGAAGATCATTTTCCTTATATGTTTTGGACTTTGGGTAGATATGATTTTATATCATCATATGAATTTGCCAATTTGGGGATAAAGGGGTGCATATTTATGAATGCGTGAGTGGCGTCACTATTCATTTCCATTTTCCGGTACCAACTTTGACTAAGAATTTTTGTAAATTAGTTAATTATTATATACTTTTTTTAACAAAATAAAAGGAAATTTTATAGAGGCCCCGCCTCAACAAAAAATAAATAAATAAATGGCAGGGTTAGAAAATAAGAAGGAAATACTACTTTCCTTACATTAAAGCACTCAATTCGAAAATATTTTCATCAAAATCCTTAATTTTCTTATCTTTTTCTTCAATATCTCCATCTGTCTCCACATCTCTATCTGTGTGAGTTAACAACCTATCACAAGCTCCTCAGGATAGAGATCTATTCAAAACTTTGTGGCGTTCATTAATATCAAACAAACTATCACAAGCTCCTCCAGATAAAGATCTGTTCAAAACTTTGTGGCGCTCATTAATATCTTGCAAAAGTAATGTTTTCTCCATATTTTTATTAAATGAATTTGAGCGTCTGAAAAGAGCCATTTGTTTGATTATCTTTAGGTCATCTTCCGCCGCTTTATGAGATCGATCAGTAATGCAATTTTCTTGATTAACTTGCTGCTCTAACTCATTCCAAAAAACAACACCAATAACTGATTTTATTTTAGGCAGAGGTCTTTCCGAAGTTAACTCTGGATGACACTGAAAATAGTCTGGAGTGCATGTTTTCTTTGCAAACTTTGACCGGTTCCTTCTCTTTTTCTTTTTTGATTCAACGGAAGGGCCCGATCTACAATTTCGTCAACAATTGCATCAATACTTGCTACCCATCTTTTATTGATATCTTCCTTATCAATTGATTCCTCCTCATAATGTAGAATTTCGGAGTATGAGTTGGACTGATTTATATTAAGAGGTGTCCGCCCCTCTTGACCTAATGTTGGCAAATCAGAAAGTGTATTTGAGGATTGAGTCGAGTGATCATTGAGTTGGGTGGTATTTCCTGCATTTTCCTCACGAATCATTTGTTGGACTATTGTAGTAAATTTCTTGTAGCTCGAGTTCGTCTTCAATAAATCATCAATGAGTTGTTCCTCTGGAGCTTTCTTTGAGTTATTGGATTACTGCAGATTGGGTATAGAGGTTTTTGGAACCCAAGATGAAGAAGGGCCCACTCCCTTCTCATGCAAAGACGGTTGTGTTTCAGTAGTTGTAGGACAAGGTTTTTCCTTCAATCTCATAGCAGCAGTGGACTTCTCACCCTAGTGCACTCCAACGCCTCCATTGCCAACAACACCCGTCGGAGTCTAGCCAGCCTTTCCTTGGGTCGTATGTGTTAGGAAAGCTGAAAATTAGGAATCTTATTATGTATAGTATAGTTGACTTCCCTAAATTAGCTAATGTCTTCTAAATATTTATATTGTAATCTTGTACGGTGTATTGTACAGAACTTAGTGAATACAAAATATTTTCTCCTCCCAAACCATGTCTTCCCTTAAGTTTAACATGTTATCAGAGGGGGCGATGATCCATTAACGGATCCGACCCTTGCTCATCATCTACAGATACCTCTCTCAACCATGGAAGACAACAACAACAGTATACCCAGTTCCGACAAGAAATAGTCACAACAGCCCGTCGATTCCTTGGCCACGCAATTAGCCAGCATTATTGAAACCAAATTCCAAATCGTACAACCCCAAACCGACACCAATCAGTTCCAAATACCACAAGCAGTAAACATAAACACTAAACTAAATCAGTTCAATTTTTCCCTATGGTCAAGATTGATGAAACTAGCAATCGGGGGACGGCGAAAACTCAGTCACATCACCGAGAACCTACACCTCCGACGATTGATCAATCAACTTACCACAGATGGGAACAAACCGATTTGATTGTTTGTTCATGGATTCTCGAGAACATGGAGTCAAAGCTTGTTCCCAATTTTATTGAATACCTATCGACAAAGGCAGTATGGGACGGTCTAACTACTACTTACGGTTCCAGTGGGGACGTGTTCCAGATATGCGATCTAACCGTTCGGGCCAATAGCTTGAAGCAAGGGACAGACACTATAGAATAGTATTACAGCAACTTGCAACGGATTTGGCGAGAAATCAAGATCAGGCAGCCTAACCCCATGACTTGTGAGAACATCGCCGTATTTAACCGTCTCAGATCCGACACCCGCTTGTTTCAGTTCCTCGCCGAAGTAGATGACCGTTATGATGTGGAACGAAGAGATCTCTTAAAAGAAAGCCGTTTTCCCATCGGTTGAGAAAACTTACTCCACCATCTGGCGAGAATCATTACGGCGGGAGATTGTCGATCGAACGACATCGTTGGCGGGAAATCAAGGGGTCGAAATAGGGCTCATCGCCAAAAATCCACCATCAAGAGGAACAACTTCACCCTCACCAAAGGACGCCTCTAGATGCGGGTTCAGACCAACCCCGCCGCGCCGGAATCCCTAATCCGCTCCCCAGAACAACGGTGAGCCTAATTGCGGAAGATTTGACCGTGGACGGCCTCAATGTGGGAAGTACGGCCGATCGGACATAGAAAGAAGGATTGGTGTGAGATTATTGGTTTTCTCAAAAGGTGGCGCAGTCAACGACGCGACGGTGTTGCATAGGGCTACGGCGGCGCAAGAATGATAGCCTCCGTTGATGGCCATAAGGAAACTCAGCCCGGTACGGCGGTGGGGACGGCAGCGAAGACTAACACGGCGACGGTGGGAATGGCAGCCCGGGCAGTAGCTCCATTGGTGAGGAGAGGAGAAATTGGAGAAAGGAAAGTGACGGCTAGAAATGAAAGTGAGGAAAGTGAAGATCAGCTAGGTCATGTGGGAGGTTTGGTGAAATTCCCTAAACACCTTTCTGCTTTTATATCTTCATTTCATACAGTTAATTCCACTAGCCAAAATAATTTAATGGATGATGATGAAATGCAAACGTTGGATTTTTCTTTATTAAATGGTAATCAAATTACGTACAAGGGTGAATCACCACGCCACGTAGAAAGAAAATGAGTCTAGATGGGTCTTTGACTCTGGTTCTAACGACACTATGACATACGACCCCACCGACTTCATTAACAGCACTCCGCCTGATAAACCAGCAATTTGGAATGCTATTGGCGTACTCTCATCAGTTGAGGGATCAGGAATTATAGCTATCTCTCCCACTTTAAAATTAAATAATTATCTCCTTGTACTAGATTTGCCTTGCAAGTTGTTATCAATTAGCCATGTAACAATAGAACTAAATTGTATGGTCCTGATGTACCCTAGTTTTTGCTTGTTACAGGATATTCAGCAGGGGAAAATGATTAGGCATGGTATTGAGCAGGACGGGCTGTACTACGTGCATGTAGTGGCTCAACACGGAATTGCAGCGCTTGCTCACGGGACAGTGGACCTCCAACAGTGGTTGTGGCATCGCTGGTTAGGTCAACCGTCATTAGGTTATCTTCAGTTTTTATTTCCTAAGCTTTTTCCACAGAATAATCAGTTGTCGTGTGAGACTTGTTTACTTTCGAAGAGTCATAGACAATATTTTCACCTTCGCACTCTAGAGCTAAGGATGATTTTTCTTTAATTCATTCAGACGGGTGGGGTCCGTCCCTAAATGTTGGTGATCATGGTTCTAAGTATTTTATTTTATTTGTGGATGATTGTTCTTGCATGGTGTGGGTTTATTTCTTGAAAAGTAAGCCTGAAGTACCAGGTAAGAATGTGGAAATTTTTAAAATGGTCCATACTCAGTATAAATCCCAAGTTCAAATTCGGGGGGGAGGGAATATGTTAACTCCAGTTTAAAGCAATTTGTCTAGGAAAATGGGTTAATCCATCAAACTTCTTGCCCACAACCCCTCAACAAAATAGGATAGCCAATGGCCAGAGCCCTTATGATTGAATCTCAGTGCCCTAAATACTTTTGGCCTGAAGCAGTTGCCACCGTAGTATACCTTGTCAATCTCATACCCACTAAGCCATTACAGCTTAAAACCCCACTACAGTTTCTTAGCATACCCTTTTCATTAACCCTTCCTCCCTGGGTGTTCGGGTGTTCGGTCTTTGTTCATATACATAAGTCAGAACGTACCAAACTTCATCATTGATTTCTCAAGTGTGCGTTTATGGGCTATGGGGTTAATTAGAAAGGGTATTGATGCTATCATCCTTCTTCTCGTTGTTTGTATTCGACTATGGATTGTGATTTCCTTGAAACCCAATACTTCTTCACCCAACTCAGTGGTCAGGGGGAGACCCAACAACAGAAGGAACAACGGGATCTTGGCCAGACACAGTCTTAACAGAGAAACTAGATAGAACCACCGCGCCGACTCCTACAGTACAGCCCCACGTGCAACCCATAACCCCAACCACACCGACTGATAATCCTGAGGTACGTAGTTGTGATTCCACTTTTGATTCTCCAAATCAGTTTGAAACTAACAGTGCAGGTCAGAGTGGAGACTCCAAGGAAAGTGAGGTACAGGTACAGGGAAAGGAAACAGTGCAGGAAAACAGATATGTATTGCTACCCAGAACCACTCATGGGGTGCCACCAAAGAGGTATAAACCAGAATTTGTGGGAAAAACAACCAAGTATCTAGTGGCTAATCTAGCTAAAGGAAACCTATCTAAGCTGGCTCGTGCATACACTGCCTCTGTCTACTCTACCATCATTCCCAACTAAGTAGAAGAGGCATTCAGGATGAGAAGTAGGTCAATGCCATGAACACTGAAATGGAGGCATTAAGTAAGAGTGAAACGTGGGAGAAATCCTAGCTTCCCTCTGAAAGAAACTAGCAGGGTGTAGGTGGGTCTTTACCATCAAACACCACACAGATAGGAGTGTTGAAAGATACAAAGCAAGGTTGGTGGCAAAGGGATATACACAGACCTACGACATTGATTATTCAAAAACTTTCTCCCCCGTGGCAAAGATTGACATGATCAGAGTGATATTGTCGATAGCAGCTAATCGAGATTGGAGATTATACTAGTTTGATGTTAAGAATGCATTTCTGCATGGGGATCTTACAGAAGAAGTATACATGGAACCTCCACCTGGATTCACAAGTGATTTCAAAAACGGCGAGGTTTGCAGGTTGAAAAAGGCTTTGTATAAGTTGAAACAGTCACCCCGAGCGTGGTTTGGTAGGTTTACTACTGCCATGAAGAAGTATGGGTACCACCGGAGCAACTCAGATCACACACTCTTCTTTAAAAGAAGAAACAGGTTGGTTACTTATCTCATCATTTACATGGATGACATGATTATCATAGGGGATGACACATATGAAATTTCCCAGCTACAGAAAACATATTCAGAGAGTTCGAAATGAAAGACTTGGGAGAGTTGAAGTATTTCTTGGGGATAGAAGTGATGAGGTTTAAAAGAGGTATCTTCATTTCACAGCAGAAGTTTATTCTAGACCTCTTAGCTGAAATTGGACTGCTTGATTGCAAGCCAGCTGACACACCGATGGCTGTCAATCATAGATTACAGATAGAAGGGGTAGAAGAGGCCAACAAAGGTCAATACCAATGGTTGGTTAGAAAACTGATTTATCTATCTCACACTCGGCCAGATGTGGCTTACGCAGTTGGATTCCTTAGCCAGTTTATGCACCAGCCGCAGAAAGATCACATGGATGCAGCCCTGAGAGTGTGCCGTTATCTAAAGGGGCATCCAGGGAGAGGTGTTGTAGCGCCCGGTGCGTGACGCCACATCCTCCGCACCGAAACCCGACCCGCATATGAAATGGATAATCCATACACGAACCAAGTCACGGCGAACGGGGACTCTACACACGCACTAAGCTAGGCGGGACTAACCCTTAAACCAAGTATCACAACAATACTTGAAATAAATAAATCAGAGATAGGCAATCGATCGCGGAAGCATAATAAACATAATAATTCACAAAGTGAGCCACGGGCTCTACAAAAATAGATACGAGTAGCATGGCCTTCGCAGCCTCAATAACATAAAGTAAATGCGTCACAGTGCCCAAAACATAAATACAGAAATAAATACATATGAGTGTGTGATACCAAAGAAATGCTAGACACTAATGCAAGACGCTCAACGACTCGTATTCCCGCCTAGCACTTGCTAATCTGCACAAACACAACTGAACAAGATCCGGGTTCAGTCTAAAGGAGATTGGTGGGTATAAAAGATTGGGCATAAGTATAATATACGACAGAATTAAATTCATACACATGCAAGTTATAATTCCACGAGAGGTTTTGAAATATTTCCCAAGCGGGCAAGAAAGAATCATCTAATGGAATTATAACTACCAATTCAATTCAATAAACATTTCATAGGTTAAGTG
>JBBMKE010407667.1:0-11899 GCA_037834125.1 Lippia alba | reverse complement strand
CGAATTTTGCCGAAATCCCTAGGCTATAGCCTATCAATTTTTAAATTTTTTTGAAAATTTTTAAAATTCATGAAAATTTTATCAACCATTTTCCAACAAAGTTTGAACATTAAGAAATACGAATAATGAGTAAATAGGACCAATTATTAGTAAAATAACTCATAAAAACAAAAATTGCACAATTTTGCCGAAAATCCTTGGCTATAGTCTATTAATTTTTTGAAATTTTTAGAAAATTTTCAAAATCTATGAAAAGCATATCAACCAATCCCCAACAGAGTATGAACATTAAGGAATATGAATAAAGAGTAGATAGAACCAATTTATTAGCAAAACTACTCATAAAATAAAAATTGCCGAATTTTGCTGAAATCCCTAGGCTATATATAGGCTATCAATTTTTAAAATTTTTTGAAAATTTTTAAAATCCATGAAAAGCATGTCAAAATTCCCCAAAAAAGTTTGAACATTGATAAATATTAATAAGGAGTAGATAGGACCACTTTATTAGCAAAACTAATCATAAAAACTAAAATTGCCGAATTTTATCGAAATCCCTAGGCTATAGCCTATCAATTTTGAAAATATTTTGATAAATTTTAAAATCCATGGAAATCATATCAACCATTCCCCAATATAGTATGAATATCAAGAAATATTAATAGCAAGTAGATAGGACCAATTTATTAGCAAAACTACTCATAAAAATAAAAATTACCGAATTTTGCCGAAATCCCTAGGCTATTATCTATCCTTTTTTAAAATTGTTAGAAAATTATTAAAATCCTTGAAAATTGTATCAACAATTCCCCGACAAAGTAGGAACATTAAAAAATATGAATAACGAGTAGATAAGACCAATTTATTAGCAAAACTTCTCATAAACACAAAAATTGTCAAATTTTCTCGAAATCCCTAGGCTATAGCCTTTAAAATATGAAAATTTTTAAAACCCATGAAAATATTATCAACTATTCCAAACCAAAGTATGAACATTATGAAATATGAATAACGAGTAGATAGGACCAATTTATTAGTAAAACTAATCTTAAAAATCAAAATTGCCGAATTTTACCGAAATCCCTAGGCTATATCCTATCAATTTTTAAAATTTTTTAAAAATTTTTAAAATCCATTAAAAGCGTATCGATCATTCCTCAACAAAGTTTGAACATTAAAAAATATGAATAAAGAGTAAATAGGACCAATTCATTACTAAAACTACACATCAAAACAAAAATTGTCAAATTTTGCCGAAAACCCAGGGCTATAGCCTATCAATTTTTAAAATTCTTAAAAAAAATTTAAATCCATGAAAAGCGTATCAACCAATCCCCAACAAAGTATGAACACTAAGGAATATGAATAACGAGTAGATAGGACCAATTTATTAGCAAACCTACTCATAGAAACAAAAACTGCCGAATTTTGCCGAAATCCCTAGTCTATAGCCTTTCAAATTTGAAAATTTTTAAAACTCATGAAAATCGTATCAACTATTCCCCAGCAAAGTATGAACATTATAAAATATGAATAATGAGTATATAGGACCAATTTATTAGTAAAACTACTCATAAAAATCAAAATTGCCGAATTTTACCGAAATTCCTAGGCTATAGCCTATCAATTTTAAAAAAAAAATTTAATAATTTTAAAATCCATGAAAAGTGTATCAACCAATCCCCAACAAAGTATGAACATTAAAAAATATGAATAACGAGTAGATTGGACCAATTTATTAGCAAAACTACTCGTAATAGTAAAAATTGCCGAATTTTGCCGAAATCCCTAGGCTATAGCCTATCAATTTTGAAAATTTTTTGAAAATTTTTAAAGTCCATGAAAATCATGTCTACGAATACCCAAAAAAGTATGAACATTAAGAAATATTAATAACGAGTCGATAGGACCAATTTATTAGTAAAACTACTCATAAAAATAACAATTGCCGAATTTTATCGAAATTCCAAAACGATAGCCTATCAATTATTAAAATATTTTGAAAATTTTTAAAATCCATGAAAAGCATATCAACCAATCCCCAAAAAAGTATGAGCATTAAGGAATATGAATAATGAGTAGATAGGACCAATTTATTAGCAAAACTACTCATAAAAACAAAAATTTTCGAATTTTGCCGAAATCCCTAGGCTATAGCATTTCAAATTTGAAAATTTTTAAAATCCACGAAAAGCATACCAACCTTTCCCCAATAAAATATGAACATTAAGAAATATAAATAACAAGTATATAGGACCAATTTATTAGCAAAACTACTCACAAAAACTAAAATTGCCGAATTTTACCAAAATCCCTAGGTTATAGTCTATCAATTTTTAGAATTTTTAGATAATTTTTAAAATCCATGAAAAACGTATCAAGCATTCCCCATCAAAGTATGAACATTATGAAATATTAATAACGAGTAGATAAGACTAATTTATTAGCATAACTACTCATAAAAATTAAAATTGCCGAATTTTACCAAAATCCCTAGGCCATAGTCTATCGATTCTTAAAATTTTTAGAAAATTTTTAAAATTCATTAAAATCGTATCAATCATTCCCCAACAAAGTGTGAACATTATGAAATATGAATAACGAGTAGATAGGACCAATTTATTAGCAAAACTACTCATAAAAATAAAAATTGCCGAATTTTACCGAAATCCCTGGCTATAGCTTATCAGTTTTTAAAATTTTTTAAAAATTTTTAAAATCCATGAAAAGCATTTCTACCACTACCCAAAAAAGTATGAAATTAATAAATATTAATAACGAGTCGATAGGATCAATTTATTAGCAAAACTACTCATAAAAATAACAATTGCTGAATTTTATCGAAAATCCTGAGGCTATATAGCCTATCAATTATTAAAATATTTTGAAAATTTTTAAATTCATGAAAATCATATCAACCATTCCCTAAAAAGTTTGAATATCAAGAAATATGAATAACGAGTAGATTGGACAAATTTATTAGCAAAACTACTATTTAAAAACTAAAATTGCCGAATTTTACCGAAATCCCAAGGCTATAGCCTATTAATTTTTAAAATTTTTAGAAAAATTATAAAACCCATGAAAATAGTATCAAGCATTCCACAACAATGTATAAACTTTAAGAAATATGAATAACGAGTAGAAAGGACAAATTCACTAGTGAAACTACTCACAAAAACAAAAATTTCCAAATTTTACCGAAATCCCTAGGTTATACCTATCAAGTTTTAAAATTTTATGAAAAATTTTAAAATCCATGAAAAGTGTATCAATCAATTCCCAACAAAGTATGAACATTAAGAAATATGAATAACGAGTAGATAGCACCAATTTATTAGCAAAACTACTCATAAAAATAAAAATTGCCGAATTTTGCCGAAATCCCTAGGCTATATGGCCTATCAATTTTGAAAATTTTTAAAATTCATGAAAAGTGTATCAACCATTCCTCAATAAATTATGATTATTAAGAAATATAAATAATGATAGATAGGACCAATTTATTAGCCAAACTACTCATGAAAACTAAAATTGTCGAATTTTACCGAAATTCCTAGGCTATAGCCTATCAATTTGTAATATTTTTAGAAAATTTTTAAAATCCATGAAAATCGTGTCAACCTTTCGAACAAAGTAGGAACATTAAGAAATATGAATAACGAGTAGATAAGACCAATTTATTTGCAAAACTTCTCATAAACTCAAAAATTGGCGAATTTTACCGAAATCT
The DNA here is from genome assembly GCA_037834125.1 of Lippia alba. Lineage (NCBI taxonomy): Eukaryota > Viridiplantae > Streptophyta > Magnoliopsida > Lamiales > Verbenaceae > Lippia > Lippia alba. The sequence continues at coordinate 8,166 of JBBMKE010407667.1, read as the reverse complement.
CCTAGGCTATAGCCTATCAATTTTGAAAAATTTTAAAAACCAAGAAAATAGTATCAACCATTCTCCAACAAAGTACGAACATTAAGAAATACGAATAACGAGTAGATTGACCAATTTATTAGCAAAACTACTTATAAAAATAAAAATTGCCGAATTTTTTCGAAATCCAGAGGCTATAGCCTATCAATTTTTAAAATATTTCAAAAAAATTTAAAATCCATGAAAAGCGTATCAACCATTCCTCAAAAAAGTATGAATATCAAGAAATATGAATAACGAGTAGATAGGACCAATTTATTAGTAAAACTACTCTTTAAAAACAAAAATTACAGAATTTTATCGGATCCCTAGGCTATAACCTATCAATTTTGAAAACTTTTTAAAAATTTGTAAAATCCATGAAAAGCGTATCAACCATTCCCCAATAAAATATGAACATTAAGAAATATATATATAACGAATAGATAAGACCAATTTATTAGCAAAACTACTTATTAAAACTAAAATTGCCGAATTTTTCCGAAATTCCTAGGCTATAGAGCCTATCAATTTTTAAAAATTTTAGAGAATTTCTAAAATCCATAAAAATCGTATCAACCATTCCCAACAAAGTATGAACATTAAGAAATACGAATAACGAGTACATGGGACCAATTTATTAGCAAAACTACTCATAGAAACAAAAATTGACGGATTTTGCTGAAATCCTTAGGCTATAGCCAATCAATTTTTAAAATTTTTTGAAAATTTTTAAAATCCATGAAAAGCATGCAACCACTCCCCAAAAAAATATGAACATTAAGAAGTATGAATAATGAGTAGGTAGGACCAATTTATTAGCAAAACTACTCATAACAACTAAAATTGCCGAATTTTACCGAAATCCCTAGGCTATAGCCTATCAATTTTTAAAATTTTTAGAAAATTTTTAAAATCCATGGAAATCCTATCAACCATTCCCCAACAAACTATGGGTATTAAAAAATATGAATAACGAGTAGATAGGACCAGTTTATTAGCAAAATTACTCATAAAAACAAAATTTGCCGATTTTTGCCAAAATCCCAAGGCTATAGCCTATCAATATTTATAATTTTTTGAAAATTTTTAAATATCTATCATTCCTAAACAAAGTATTAATATCAGGAAATATGAATAAGGAGTAGATAGGACCAATTTGTTCGCAAAACTACTCATAAAAACTAAAATTGTCGAATTTTACCAATTTATAGCCTCTCAATTTGTAAAATTTTTAGAAAATTTTTATAACCCATGATAATCGTATCAACCATTCCCCAAAAAAGTATGAACGTTAAGAAAATTTGAATAATGAGTAGATAGTATCAATTTATTATCAAAACTACTCATAAAAACAAAAATTGACGAATTTTGCCGAAATCCCTAGGTTATAGCCTGTCAATTTTGAAAGTTTTTTGGAAATTTGTAAAATCAATGAAAAGCGTATCAACCATTCCCCAATAAAATATGAACATTAAGAAATATGAATAACGAATAGATAAGACCAATTTATTAGCAAAACTACTTATAAAAACTAAAATTTCCGAATTTTACCGAAATCTCTAGGCTATATCCTATCAATTTTTAAAATTTTTTGAAAATTTTAAAACTCATTAGAAGTGTATCAATCATTCCACAATAAAGTATGAACATTAAGATATATGAATAACAAGTAGATAGAATCAATTTATTAGCAAAACTACTCATAAAAATTAAAATTGCCGAATATTATCGAAATCACTAGGCTATAGCCTATTTGAAAATTTTTGAAATCCATGAAAAGAGTATCAATCATTCCCTAGCAAAGTATGAACATTAAGAAATATGAATAACAAGTAGATATGACTAATTTATTAGCAAAACTACTCATAAAAACAAAATTTACCGAATTTCGCCGAAATCCCTAGGCTATAGCCTATCAAATTTGAAAATTTTTAAAAAAAATTAAAATCCATGAAAAGCATATCAACCATTTCCCAACAATGTATGAAAATTTAAAAGTATGAATAACAAATAGATGGGATCAATTTATTAGCAAAACTATTCATAAAAAGAAAGTTTGTCGAATTTTACCGAAATCCCTAGGTTAAAATTTTTAAAAAGTTTTGAAAATTTTTAAAATTCATGAGAAGCATATCAACCACTCCCCAACAAAGTGTGAACATTAAGAAATATGAATAATGAGTAGATTGAACCAATTTATTAGCAAAACAACTCATAAGAACAAAAATTGCTGAATTTTGCCGAAATCCCTAGGTTATAGCCTATCATTTTTTTAATTTTTTTGAAAATTTTTAAATTACATGAAAAGCATATCAACCATTCCCCAACAAAGTATGAACATAAGAAATTTGAATAACAAGTAGATAGGACCAATTTATTAGCTAAACTACTCATAAAAACAAAAATTGACAAATTTTACCAAAATCCCTAAGCTTAGCCTATAAATTTTTAGAATTATTTAAAATCTTTTAAAATCTATGAAAATCGTATCAACCATTCCCCAACAAAGTATAAACATTAAAATATATAAATAATGCATAGGTAGGACCAGTTTATTTGCAAAACTACTCATAAAAACAAAAATTACCGAATTTTACCGAAATCACTAGATTATAGCCCTATCAATTTTTAAAATTTTTTTAAAAATTTTAAAATCCATGAAAAGCGTATCAACCAATCCCCAACAAAGTATGAACGTTACGAAATATAAATAACGAGTACATAAGAACAATTTATTAGTAAAATTACTCATCTATGTTACAGTTTAAAATGTTTAATCAAGTGGTCATTTAACCATCAGCTGATCACAAAAAACTTGCATGAATTTATAATTTTCTAATCATAATTAATGGCCATCATATCCCAAATTTTATTATTACCACTCCACGCTAAGAGAAAGTATACACTGAATCACACCAAAATTGCAATTTAGCCTTAGAAACAGTAAAATGATCATAACTAAAATTATACATATATGTCACTAGCTAGTTCATAATGTAGGCAGACAGGATCTGATTCCAGGTATCGGGCACTCCTGGAATACACCAATGAAGACAATCCGCGATGGAAGCTGGATCTTTCTTGTTCTCTTCGGTCCAGGGAACATAAAACTTCCTATAAATTGAAGGATGAGCGTCTAATCTGTATTCAGACAATCGCGTAATACGCAAATGATGCACTTTCACCCCTCTCCTCTCCAGCTTCTCCAGTGTTGAATCTACTATTTTCATCATGTCTCTTGTTGTTGAGCCCCACTTATACTCCACCCAACTCGGCTCACTTCTATTATAGCACCATCTCACAGGATCAGATCTGCAACATTGTCGATTCGATTATTATCATTCGTTTAAATATCAAGTGTAATATCACTTACCAGATCATAACAATTTGCGGTAAACATGTACCTGAAAACGTTAGGTGAGAAACCCATAAAGAACAGTCTAGTCTTTGTTCGATTGATGTTTATTTCGAGCCAATCTGACCAGGTATTTAGTGTCATTTCATATCGACGTTGTTTCATCTCTATGGTTTTGTAGATTGCATCCGGGCTCCCAAATGATCCCCATCTGATGAATAAATAGACGTACAAGTACACTTTGTTACTATAAAGAACATTGACATTTCAAATGATAAAGATTTGAACTTACAAGATTGTCATTTCGCGATTCATCCACCAAGAAAAGGTGTCGAAAATGAGTATATCGGCATCATTCCAGTGCCTGGCATGCTTTTCAATAGAGTTGAATTTAACTATATAGCCTTTGTTTCTATGCTCCCACGGGTCATCAGAATTTGACTCCACCAAAAATGGCGACCAATAGAACCCGATAGTTGAATTGTATCCCTTCATCATCAAAAGAATTATTGGTAACTTCATCGTATATAGAGGGACAATTACATTTAGGTCTCCTAATGTTTGCCCTAATTACAAATCGGTCTCTCTTGTTTCGAAAATTATATATTAACACTTAAAAATATTGTTTCAATTGAGTTTCCTAGAGGCTGTTAGGGTTCTGTTAATTTTAATATTTGAATTTCTGAAAAATATTAGAAAAAAATCTTTGAACTATGAATTTTCTTACAAAACAACTCCTTAATTAAATCACATCAACACTATAGTCCTGTCAAAATTAACGGAACCCTAACGGCATCCAGGGATCTCAATTGAAACAGTGTTTTAGAGGTTAATATGTAATTTCCAAAATAAGAGAGATTGATTTATAATTAGGGCAAACCTCATGGGACCTAAATGTAATTTGCTATATATATATATATATATATATATATATATATATAGAAAGAGAGAGAGAGAGGGGGTATTACAGGGTCATGAATGAAAATCAAGTTGCCATCTTTGAGTATCAATTTTTGCGTCGATGGAGAAAGAGAAGGCTCAATCATGCAAAGCAATGAGAACCATTGATTTCTATTCAACGAATCTCCAACAAACACAAGCTTTTTCCCCCTTATTTTCTCCATGAATGCTCTCCCATTAAACCTACATTCATGTATATCCAATATATAATTTTCTCAAAGAAAATATAATTGTCTGGTTAGTACTTAGTAGAACACTTCAAATATGAAACTTAAAATTGAAGTATATAAGAAACCTTGGAATGTCACAATTCCGAGGTTGCCATCGCCAATTCCGATATTTGAGATCTTTTCTGCCGTACGTTTCACAGGCAAAACTTTTATCCATGAAAGTGCATTTTTTCTCCTCGTAGAGAGGATATGATACGTTGTCATAAATCCATCTTCCTGTAAAATAATCGCAACCTGGACTGGAAGATTTCTCTGCAATAATTGTCTCTAATTTTTTAGTGTTGAATTGTAATTTTTCGATACTCCAATAACTCATTTCTTGACTTAGGTTAAGAAGGACAACGATTAAAGATACGAGGAAAAGGCATATGAGGTGGTGAAACTTGAGAAAAAATTCCCAAGTTTTTTCAGTCATTTTTCTGATGATCTAATCGATCATCAACCAGGTTATATGCTTCCATATTATTAATTTCTTTTCCTAAGATAAGATTTTTTTTTGGGGGGGTTATTTCTCACGTGTTTAATGAATAATTGCATGAAAATGTGATTGCAAATCAATAATTACATTAAATTTCAGTAGAGTCAAATGAGTAATTTTTCTTAATTGTGAAACAATATGACCAATTTTGACAGAACATGCATAAGGGTCGCTATGATCTGATTTATTTCCATGTTCCGGTCTTTTATAGTCAAACCGTTACGATTTAGTATTATTGTATTTTATTTACCATAACAACTATAGTGACTCGTTCCAATGCTAAATTAATTATCATTCCACTTATAATATATTTTTTTAATGTTTTATAACTTGATAATCTAACTAAAAAATATATAAAATAAGGCAAACTTCCAATAAAACTATAAACAATGACAAAGATTTTACCTTCGTAAAATCTTCCGACACTCAAATCAGTTAGTTTGCGGCGTAATTAAAAATATAAGCATACAATAGCTCATTCCAAACATCAGGAACGCCAGGAAGACACAAATGTATGCAATCCGCATAACCAAGTGGATTAGCAATTTGTTCCTCAGTCAAGGGTTCCCATTGTTTCCGATAAATTGAAGGGTGCCCTTCTTTCCTGTACTCCGAAAGCTGAGTTATATTTATCATTTGGATATTTACTCCTCTCCTTTGAAGCTCGTCAAGGGTATTTTTGACTATTCGCATCATGTCGGGATCCGTTCCTCTTCCTTGATACCCTTCTTCGAATATTTGCTTTGTTTCGTTGTAGCAATTTCCTCCTACGGATTCTCCCCACTCCTCCGCCCTGACAATGTTTTCGTATGAAGTTTCAAAAAAAAAAGTTCAAAATTGGCAGAAATTGTGTATTTTTCAAGATAATTTAGTACCTCTCGTGAGTAGGGGACATGCTCATGAAAAATAACTGAGTTTTGGTATGATTGACATGAATTTCCAACCAATCGGACCAAGTTTTCAGAGCCAATTCATAGCTACGTAGCATGTTTACTTTCTTGTATATTCCATCCGAACTATTGAATGAACCCCAACTGAAAAATAAATTCGCACAATCAAAACCGGACATATTAGACTATAGTCGAAAGTGGATGTCTTGATACGTTGTTTCACCTTAAAATTGTTTCACCTTAAAATAAAGGTTAATTCAATTCGAAATTAAAAGCATCTTTTATGGGTGAAAATGGACCTTTTGAGTACTTACAGAATTTTCATTTCGGGCCTTCTCCACCAAAGATAAGTGTTGAAAACGAGTACATCAGCATCAGTCCAATGCCTTGCATGCTTTTCAATGGCTTGAGCTCTCACTATCCTGTCAGGTAAACGATGGCTTACTGGATCGTCTGAATTGGATTCCACCATCAAAGGAGCCCAATAGAATTCTATCTTTGCATTGTAGTCCTTCAATTAATAAAACATATTAATTTAAGCCCCAATATACTATTTTCAAGATGTACAATCAAACTTTCAAAAATAGGAATAAACAAATAATATACCAAAATTTTCCTAAAGTTGAATATGACAAATATTGCGTAACAAATGGTTTCTTCTTGTTAGGGAAAAAATAATAGGAAATTACTAAATTTGGTAATGTTATGTAATAATTATAACACAATAATTTTATTTTATTTTTTTTTAAAAAAAAAGATGACTTACTTTGGCCTTGAAAGTGATCAAGGAGCTGCCATTATTGTGCATATACTTGCGTCCTTTTGGAATTGCCTTGTCAAGAAGGCACACCCATTGATACCCATTGGCCTCTATTCAAAGAATCTCCAACGAAAATAAGCCTTTTGTTTCTTAATCTCTCTAGCAATGCTGTGGCATTGAACCTTTATTAACATAGACAAACAAACAACATTCCACCAAAGAATAAGACAATTTCTCGCAATAATATAATTGATCATCTCGACTTCTCTTCAATTATATGTCCTTGTGACAAATAATTTTTTCTTGAATCAACGGAAACTGAAATTTATCGGCATGATTTTCGTTGAATCTTATGATCGAGTTACAGTTGATTATAAAATGATATATAAGTGTTTTATACTTGCTGTATAATCGATTCAGCATAGAAAAAAAAAGATTATTTGAATTAACAAGAATTATAGAGGAAAATCAGAGAGAAAGAGAGGAGAGAGAGACCGTGGGAGGTCACAATGGTGAGGTTGCCACCTCCAATGCTGAAAATCCAAGTCTTTTCTCCCAAACTTGCCACAAGACAATTGATCAGACATGAACGTACATTCTTCCTCCCTATACAAAGGATACGGCCCGTTATCAAAAACCCATTTCCCCGAGAACAAATCGCACTTCGACCTGGACCCGTCAACCTTCCGGTCTTCTTCTCGCACTATCCTGCCACTCTCTGCCGTGAGATAGATGGCTCCGACCACTAGACCCGCCACGATAAGGGCTATAAGCGATTGAAAGCTGCACCTGATATCCATTGCCGTCGCCCCGGCAAAATCATGGGACAAAATAACGTTGTTGTTGTTGGTTTTCTTGGCCATTTTTGCAAGTTTTTATTTGGTTCGATAGCTTGCATGCTATGTTTCCCCTTGAGGTTTATAACTTAGAAGCTATATATTTTGGAATATATTACAACATTTGGTGAGAATGAGCTTTCGGGGTTTGTTAGGATGAATTAGAGTTATTAGGAGTAATGAAATATCATGGGTTGTTTAACTATCTAGCTAGTGGGAACCAATTGAATTCCTTGTCGTTGCTTGTTTTAATTTGCTTTCTTGTCTCACAACTTGCTTCCAAATTTAACTTTAGGTTAAACTAAACACATTTGATTTATTAATAACAAAGTTAATATATGTATGTATACAAATTAAAGAGTCATGTATAAGTCGGAAGTCATGGTCAGTTCCGATGGTCAAAAACTCGAATTCAGAAAAAGTTCAACTGCTCGAATGCTGATCTAAATTCAAAATTATCCCTATATATGTATAAGTACTTTGATATTAATTAAACGACCCGTCAAACTAACTCCACAAATATGTATAAAGTATGTAAACAAGAAGATTGTGAATCATATCAAACCTAACCCCAACGACTCTTAACGACTTTATTTAGCCTTAATTCTGAAAGGTTAATGCCGCCCTAACGTGAAG
>JBBMKE010407657.1:0-11899 GCA_037834125.1 Lippia alba | reverse complement strand
GGCAATTAATACTTATTAATAAGTACTGTTTTCAAGATACTGTGACAAGAAAAACTATGTTACAATAATGTGTAATTGACAGTTTGACACTGATTACGTGATATTTCATGCGTACGTGTTGATTGGAAAAGGAGTAATTTGCACCGCATTGTGATTGATTTCGCAAAAATAAAACTGCCCGACTCCAAAATTGTGGGATGATTAGATGTAAAAAATTTAACTCCGAATTAAAAGAATATATATATCATTAAAAAAATAAAATACCTCTTTAAAATAAATTTATAAAATGTTTAAAATACCTATTTAAAAAATATTTGTTTTAATTTATCTCCTAATATTTAAAAAAGTTCACACACCCCAGGTTAATTTTTATTCCAATTTTATAGTTTTAGATACTCTCTTTTATATTATATTAGGTTTTAAATGAATATTGATATTTTGGTATTGAAAACCTATTTATCTTGTTTACAAGATTGTCCTTTGTTCAATTTTCTTATTTAATGTAATTATTCGTTTTTTTTTTGGTTGTTGTTAAGATGTGTTCATTAAAAAAAATTCTTTATTTGGTTTATTTGAAGTTGAATTGAGAAAAGAACAACACAATTTTTTTTATTAATTATTTTTAAAGTTTTATATTTAAAACTAAATTGAGAGAAGAAAATATAATTTTCTATTGATATCGGAGAAGGTGATGTCATATTAATTGTGACTTATTAGTCATACTTGAAAACTTACGAGATACATATTTCACACGTATCTATTTATACTTAAGATTATTTAAATCGCATGCATTAAAAAACGAGCACGTAAACTTTAGGGCTATAATTATAATCCTAGTCTCTCCTCACAACAACGAAGCCGAACAAGGAGCAAATGGTTCACCCCAAAACCTACATGCGAACACCAACCTGATGAGAACCTCAATCAACTGAACACAAAACACAAAACTTAGACTCAAACAAGGAACAACAAAGACGCACGATGAATGCTTATGAATGCAAGAGATGCACTTACTTTCACACGACACATTTTCATATCAATTTCATAAATAAAAGATATCACATATCATAACGCATCAATTCATAAGCATACAATACGTTAGGACCAAGATCGGGGTGGGCATATACGAAAGAAACGATTAAACAAGACGAAAATATCACACAAGCAAAAGCAGGGAAGGATAACGACCATTAGTGAAAGGATCGAATATTTTATGTATTGATTTTTAAAAAGATTTACAAGGTATATATTGATACAAAGTGTAACTCTTAACTATTTTCCATAACTGCTAGAGTAATCTAAGGGATATTAAAAGATATAAAGAATATTTATGTACAATTAATAACATCCTAAAGATAAGTACAAATCCCTAAGATTACGTCAACATCCCCCTCCCCCAAGTTTAAGGCGGGTTCGAGACGCAAAGCTTGGTCTGAAGATCTTCATGACAGGGACTGTAAAGGGGCTTCATTAGAATGTCAGCAGTCTGATCTTTGGTACCAATGTAGTGAAGTTTGAAAGTTCCGACAACAACTTTTTCCCGTATAAAATGAACATCAATATCAATGTGCTTGCTTCTATTGTAAACCATTGGATTAGTGGCCAAATAAATGGTACTAAGATTATCACAATGGATGTTAGCAGCTTGTGGTAGGTCTATTTTAAGGAACTTGAGAAGATGCAAAAACCAGAGAAGTTCAGAACTCAAGCTTGATAAGGCATGACATTCAGCTTCGGAACTTGACTTAGAGACAGTGGGTTGCTTACGAGAATGCCAAGAGATGAGAAATAGATAGCATAACCTGTCGGGGCAACCGACCCTATTAGCATCACACAATCCACTCAAGATAAAATTGGAACAAGTTAAAGAGTGAAGGAAATACCAAGTTCCAGAGTACCTTTAATGTATCGAAGAATTCATTTGGCTGCAAGAAGATGACTGGTGGGAGGAGCATGCATAAACTGACAGACAGAATTGACAACAAAACTAATATTCGGGCATGTCATGGTGATATATTGAAGTGCTCCAACCAATTGACGGAACTTCGTAGGAATTGTGAACAAATCACCTTCACTGGAATTTAACTGGACACCAAAATGTGGAGTCAAAATTCTTGAGCTTACCTTGGATCGTTGATTGATCAGGAAACAAGGAAGTTCTTGAGCTTAAAGGGTTGGAATAGCAAATGGGGTTGAAGCTTTCTTCTTCTCTCTTCTCTTGCTTTGAACGTGTAAAATGGGGGAGGAACAAGGGCAAAGGTTTCAGCCATAAAGGGTTGTAACGGGTTGGGACAAAAGGATCCGATTCATTCGGATCGGATCTTAAGGTAAAGAGGGTTCAAACAGTTTTAGAAAAATATGAGGCTAGTTTCATCGGATCGAATTGTCGAAACGAATCCAATGGAAAAGAAAATTCAAATCCAAATTCTCGAACTCAAGATAGCCGAAAATAGCCTTAAAACATCCTAATTACAATTAGGTCCCTAAACTTCCAAAAATGGACAAGTGAGTCCAATCACATCTCAATTAAATTCTAAACCATCACATAGATTGAAATTAAATCCACATTGACACGTATGGCAAATGACGTCGCATAATTCACATAATTAAAATTAAAATAATAGAATTATGTAATTAAACTTAATCGTGGCGACATACCTAACTTGTCGAAAAAACGAGATGCCACGGTGGTAATTTTCAAATAAATAGTGGAGATAAAATTTGAGTAAACCCTAAATAATGGGATGGAAAACATGCAATATCCCTTAAAAAGAATTCCATTACATGCTAGCTCTTCAACAAAAATAATATAAAGGTACATGTAATCCTTTTTTCTTTGACAAATTCCGTAAAAAATTAATTATTGACAACTCAAAGATATACGAGCCAGTTTGAAATAACTCCCATCAGTTTGGAATATTATACAACATAATATTTTTACTTTACTCCTCATAAAATTATACAACATAATAGGATATAAATACGGCATTAGAACATTTTAGTAATACATTTTATGAAAATTATACAACTACACAATACGACATTTTACCGAAATAGAGTAAAAATATGATGTTCAATTGAGAATTTATTTCACATTACCCAAACATATATTGTGTCATGGCATGTAGCAAGCCTTTATATTATGGTAAAACAAACAATTTGTTTTTATGTTTTGTTGCATATATTATTGAAACAAATATAAATTGGAGTTATGGACAAACTTCAGTCGATTTAGCGGTTGTTCGAAACGAAACATTAAATTTATTAAGTAAAATTTAAAATTTAAAATTAAAATATTGATTTTATGAGTGGAGCAATAAACGCCTCGATATTGAAGTTTTGCAATAGTCAATAAAATAAATAAATGAAATAAATGATTCCTCCTTCCATACCACAAGAAATGGAAAGAAAAGTATGTGAAACGGATTAATAGAAACTCAAAGGAGGCGTGAAAGGGATTCATAGTGTCATGCAATTGTCTCTGCCTGATTCTGTTAAAGCACACCCGTTTTTGTGCCTCGATATCTGCCCTTCTCCCCCTAACTCCGTTTTGCATATCCATCACACTGTATTTCAGCAAAAAACGTGTGTATTTGGTCTTCAAATAAAAAAAAAGTGAGTATTTGTCATTTGTGTGGGTCTATAATCTCATAAAATATAATGAAACATTACAAGATAATGATACAAACTTTTGTAAAAAAAAAAAAAAAAAAATTAATGAGATCGTGTCCGAGATGAGTATTCGACACAATACTACAAGACAAAATTATATTTATAGAAGTGTTCATGCATTAGAAAGATGTGTATACTTATAAGGGAAAATTACATCTAACTACCATGCATTTAGGCCTAGTTATAATTTAGTTCACGATTTTCAGAAAATTACAAATTAGTTCCTAACTTTTGAGAACAGTTTGTGGTCCCTAGGGTTCCATTATGTCATTCCCAAAATGCCCCTGATTTTTTGTTAAAATCATATTTGTAGGGATCGTTTTGTTATTTTTGTAAACTTTAGGGATGATTTTATAATTTTGGTCATATATTCAATGTAACACTCATAAAAACGTCAAGGGCATAAATATACTTTTACAAATTCTGTTAAGGGACCTCAGATCAAACAAAATTATGGGGACTAAAATGTAATTTTTTGAAAATTGTGGATTAAGTTGTAATTAGGCCTAAAAGCAAGGTAGTCATATGTAATTTTTCCTAAATTTTAAAATAATTTGCATCCATTGTTCCGAGTTTTGGTTTAAAGTAATTACAAATTAATCGCTTTTATTTAATTTATTATATAAAGAAAATTAGAAATTTCATATTTAAGGGGGATAATCACAACAAATTTTGCTGACAATTAAAGCACATTGATTATCAGATACATTATTTATATGAGTAAAACTGCAATTAACTCATCTTATATTATTCAATTACTAAAAATAAACAAATCCAGTATTTTTGAGAAATTTTACAATAAATGATCGGACTTTGTACTTATACCAACGGAAAATAAGTGTTAAATACCTAATAGTGAGAGAAATTTTAGTTTACTCCTCAATATTGAAACTTTTAGTACTAATTCACAATTTTCAAATTTTAATTTTTATTTGCACCCTATTTTGTGTAAATTAAAAATACTCAATTACCTTGTACAGAAAAAAAATTAAAAAAATTTGACACATAAACTATTTTGTTAACATAATACCTCACCTATACCACTTCTTATTTTTATTTTGTATGTTAATACTTGAAGATATAATTTTCAGGCTTCACACGTAATATATATATATATATGATTTGAGGGTAAAATTTAATAATTGATATATATTGTGGAGTATTATTTAAAGATGATAAAGTATTCAATTTGAAATTAGAATATTGTTCGTAAAAGTTAAATACCCACGTTTTAAATTAGTATTATTCATTAAAGTTAAAGTATCTACATTTATAATTGGAGTATTATTCAGAAATGTTCAAATATTCAAATTAAATTGAAGTATTATTTGTAAAAGTTAAAATACTGAGGTTTAAAATTAAAGTTTGAGAAGAAAAAATAAAAGAAAAAGAAAAGAAAAACAGAGTATTGTTCGTGAATGTTATAGTACGTACTCACATTTTAAATTAGAATATTATTCATAAAATTTCAAGTACCTACCTTTATAATGAAAATATTGTTCAGGAATGTTAAAGTATTCAAAATTAAAATTAGAGTATTATTCGTAAAATTTAAAGTACTCATATTGAAAATTGAAGTATGAAAAGGAAGGCTATTACAATGGATTTAGATATTTGGGAAGTAAATAAAAATTAAAATTTAAAAATGATAAGTTAGTAATAAAAATTTTAACATTAGAGAGTAAATTAAAATTTTAACATACTAAGTGCTTAAAACTAATAGTCCCTTATTCCAAACCTCAGGGCTAAAATCTAAATCTCCCAATTCTTGGAGTATTCTCGGGGTTGTACGAGCAAATTAATTTTTTTTTTTTGTTTTTGGTTACAGGGTTATAATTACATTACGTCTTATGTTTGGGCAAATGATCAATCTGTACAAGAGGCTCTTCACGTCAGAAAGGTACATAAAATTAGTCGTTTTGGTATTGTGCTATACGAGGTACTATTATATGTATTGTCTGGTTCTAATATAAAAGTACGAAAAATAAGGGAAAAGTAGCTGATTGGAGAAGATGCAACACTTCATTATCCTATGCATTCAATTTTAATGTCCAAGACGTTCTCAAACATCATCAACTTCTTAATGAAAAAGGCCTTCGAGTTTTGGCATACAAGTAAGTCATGTTAACATATATATATATATATATATATTTTATAGCAATTTTTAAAATTATGTTTTTTGAGACACATGCAAGCAAAAAACTACAACATATATAGTTTAAGGATAATTACGAACAACCCTTGAGCTTTGACAATATTACAGATTACCCCTTGAAATTTACAAAATTACGAATTTCTCCCTAACCTTTACACTCTCTCTCACGAATTTCACCTATCGTTAATCACACCGTTAAGTTCAAATTTATATTCCAGGAACACCTTTAGGGGGTTTATTGTAAATTTACTTAAGATTTAATGATATAATTGTAATATTAGTTAATTTTTTATTTTTTGCAATTAAAAGATTGTTATTTAATTTAATATTTTATATTTTATCTGTAAATATAAATTGAATTAGATATTACATGCATATTTATTTCTATAAAATATGATAAGTTATAAATTCTCTTTTATATTTATATTTCAGTTTTAAAAATAATTTGTACAAGTCCATTTAAATTTAATTTAAAATAATTTCTTTGCAATATAACAAAATTTTCCTAAAAAAAAAAAAATCCATATAAAAAATCCACACAAACATCAATTAGTGTATGCCAATTTTTTTTTTCTTAAAATTGAAATCATAACAAACATATTAATATCAATAAATGTATTAGTAAATTCATACAGATATCCGTCAGAGTCATTTTAAACAGTGATTTCAACGTTGAACATGCATGGTCAACATCTATAGAAAAATATTAGACATTCAAGAATTCTAGGTATGAAATTAGTTTATCATAAAAATATTAAAATATCATGAGTAATATTAGGTAGACACAAAATTCAAGTAATTACATCAAAACCCCTAAGAATTTCAATCCTTACATTTATCTTCTTATCTTTGGGCTCTTTATTACATATACTTCCTGAGTTTCAACATATTAGTTGCAAAATAGTAAATTTAGCATATTCCGTTAAATTTAATGGAGGAGATAACAGGCCAGGGGGAATTCGTAATTTTAGGTAATTTATAATATTGTCAAACCTCAGGGGTGGTTCATAATTATCCCTATAATTTATCTTGCAATACTCCAATATACAGAGGGCATATCATTTGGTATAATCACGAAAATATTCTTTTGATATTAAAAATTTACGATGTACAAATACATTACTAGCATACTCCGTGACCTGATCTCGGATGAGGACTCTTGAAATTTCTAATACCCAAGAAACTTTTCTACAAATAGGCCAAACCTAAGGGGTTGTTAGTGTAATTAAGTTACCCAATATATACAGACTCATGTGAAGTGATCTTCATGCAGCGGTGATCATGATTTGGTGGTGCCATACCTAAGCACCTTAAAATGGATACGCAAACTGAATCTCAGCCTTGTTGATGCATGGAGGCCATGGACTGTCGATGGTCAAATTGCGGGGTTAGTTTTCATTTCTACTAGCAAATAACCAATTAACTATTGATTTACTGTACAAAATGATCCAAAAAATGATTAATTCTTTTGCAGATACACATTGAAATACGAGAACAGCCGCGATTATCTCACGTTTGCCACGGTTAAGGCAAGATATCTTAGAGAATACATTTTTTAGGTGTTGCTCTCCATTTTTTATAATGAATGATGTGAAGTATATAAGTCGTTGAGACAATAAATAAACCCAACTACGAAAAGCCCATAAAAAACCTACAAAAAACACCTGGACCACGGTATTATATGTGATTTCACCGAGTGTTTTGTGTAACTTAATTTATTCCTTGTTTTTCCTTGTTGTAGTAAACTTAGAGGGCTACTCGTAATTATCTTAACAAACATGAAATTTGCAGGGGGCAGGCCATAATACGGCAGAGTACTATCCCAAGGAAAGTTTTGCAATGTTTGAGAGATGGTTATCTTCCTTCCCGCTCTAGCCAGCCGCAAATTGATGTTGCTTTTCTCATGATTATATCCAAATATATGCTCAATAAACATTCACTACTTTGTATTTCGGTTTTTTTTTACATACTTCCCCACGAATAAATGATATGATCATGTGTAAATTGAACATAAAAACATGATTGAAAGTTGTGATTTCATTATTGAATATTTCTGAATGAATTGTTACAGAGATGGTGTAGGAATATATAAAAGAATTTCCTATAATCTCGGTTAAGATTGGTATGTCAAACCTAATCACTGATTACATGGGATTCTAATATTTTCCATTAATCTTATCTATTCCAACAGGAGGAAAGAAGTCTCCACAACATCCCAAAGATCTAAAGAGAATAATAAAGTTTGGATTTGGTTGCTCCAATAATCATAGTGTTCGCCTTCAAAAATGGGTATTTGGTTGGGAGTATAAGCGCACATTGTTAAAGATCTAAAGAGAATAATAAAGTTTAAAGAGAATAATAAAGTTTGCATTTGGTTGCTCCAATAATCAGATCTAAAGAGAATAATAAAGTTTAAAGAGAACAATAAAGTTTGCATTTGGTTGCTCCAGTAATCGTAGTGTTCGCCTTCAAAAATGGGTATTTGGTTGGGGAGTACAATATTTATAGACCAAGGTGTCCAAACAAATACATGCACCAAGTGCACCATTCCAACTTCCTAATTTAATAGGACACTTGAAGCACACCTAGATAATACAAAACATATAGTAAAAATACATAGACTTTGACTAATATTAATTTATCAAATATTTGACTAATTAAATTACAAATTGAATTCTTAACATGTTTTGCAATGTTTGAGAGATGGTTATCTTTCTTCCCACTCTAGCCTCAAATCGGTGTTGCTTTTCTGATGATTATATCCAAAATATGCACAATAAACATCCAGTAATATATCAGTTTGTTTGTACTATTTGAAGAACAATTACGTGGAAGAATTACACTGGATTGAATTCAACTGTAAAGTGGATGTACAATTATTGAACGAAAGAAAGAATGTGAAAATTTGGCATGAATGCAACAACTTGAACGACAATGAAAGAATGAGGAATTTCATTCTAGTTGACAGCACTGCAAATCCTTCTTATGATTCCATTTTGCTGTGCTGGTGGAATCTCCCCCATTCTCCTCATAGCATCTGCGAAATCAGCAGCGAAAATTCGTGGATTTCTGCTGTACTCGGAGACTATGCTGTCTGTGGATCCTCCGCTGAAAAGAACTTGATCGGATTGAAGAAGACCCTTCCTTTGGATCAAGTTCTTGTAGTAATTGTTGTCGAATGAATTGGGCGTCACCAAATCAAGTGGTGCCAAATATGCATCGCCACCGGTTTGGGGGCATCGGCGTCTTCTGGTGCTAGCAAAGCCGGCATCTATATCAGTCGCATTGCTGTATATTCTTCCACGGAACAAGAAGCATTGAGATTGACCCAGCGTATGTGATCCTGCAATTGTTAAGGAACCAAATTAATTAAACTGAAATGGATTAAACCTGTAAATACACTAATTCATATTTTATTAATATAGGAATAATTACAGTGACATCCCCTAAGGTTCGATTTAATTACACAAACCTCCCACAAGTTTGAGAAATTACTAGAACTTCCCCTTCAAGAATATATATTGCATCTGGGACGATGGTTTGTTCTTTAACTTTACTTTTATGTAATTATGTACTTGATACTTTCTGATCAATATTTGATTTTTAGCTCATTAGTCATAACTATACTAGCAGGCTTACAGCCAAATATCAGGGCAGTCAAGGGGAAATTTTTGTAATTTCTCAAACTTGGGGGAAGTTTCTTTACTGTGAAAAATTACCAGCTAATTTGTCCCATTAATCTAATAATCATGCACATAGAAATATATTCTACTTAATTACCAGATAGAGCAACCATATCCCTAGCACTGAGTCCCTTTTTCCCGAAAGCAGAAATAAGATCGTTGAGGGGGGCAAAAGGGCTTGGAAGATCGGTGTTAGCTTGGGAACGGCTTGCGGTGGTAGAGTCCCTTCTTCCCAATCTTACTGTCCATGATGGCCCTCCAACCTGCATATGTTCATGTTTACGGTAATTAATTAACCTTGCAATTTATAGATATTTGAGACTAGATCAGATATTGTGTTCTACTTTTTATATTCAACATAATTTACACCATTCCTAGGGGAATATATACTTACATATTCTGAGGCATCTTTCGCTGCTAACGCAAGTATATCGGCACATGAAACAACTCCAGGGCAAACGCGCTCCACTTCAAGCTTCGCAGCCTCTATTACATCGTAGCCCCTGACAGAATTGGCATTTGGGAATGCAGTTTTCTCACTTTGAATAGAATCTGCCTCGTCCAATAGAATGGAGGCATCGCAGCCCTGAACGAAGCAGTCATGGAAATTGAGGCGAATGAGGGAAGCTGCCATGCGTCTGTCGCGGGCTATTGCTCTCCGGATTGATGTTCGGATTACAGACGCAGCATTCGGGCAAGTTCTGCTGTAGAAAGTGGCAGATAGTTGCGCTTCAGAAGTTACTACATTGGATACCAAAATGAGCACAAGAGATATAACCCCCAAAAGATTACACTTGAAGGTATTCATTATGATAATTAGAAGAGAAAGTGATGAATAAAATGTAGTGTGTGATTATGATCGCTTGCAGTTTGGTGTATAACTTGATGGAGAAGATAGATCGGTGGGAGTGAATTTATAGGGCAAAAATGACAAGCTAGTGGTATAAGTTGGTCACTTTTGTCATGCCCGAACGCGTTGCTGCCATTTTCAGAATTACAAGAAAAGTTTCTGCATAATTTAATCGTGAAATTCAACTATTTCCATTTCCCCCCCACGTTGGATTCCGTCTGTCTGGATTTTAGTGCGTACTTTATTGCTTAAAATTGTATGATTGGATTCGGTCAAGAATGGGTGTGGGTATTTTATGTGAAACTTTTTTGACAGGGACGGGCTGACGGCTAATAATGAAATGTGGTAAAAGTCAATTTGGTTAATTTAAGCGTTTGAACACTGTCATATAAATATTACAATTAAATATTAACATTACAACTTTTACTTCTTTGCATTTTTTTTCTAATATTTAATTATAAATATTTATATGTTATTGTCATGGAAATTGTTCAAAATTATACATTACACCTTTTCGAGCAGATAAAGTCGCTCCTTGTTTGATTCATAAATTGACAAATTATAATTCAAATTCCGCAGGCTCAATTTGATAAAACTTCAATCACTCATATAATAAGTATGTTACATTTGATATCTAATTAATCGTTCTTCTAAAATCTCAACAACTAACACTATAAATATAAAATACTCGTCACTTGTTATAGTGATTTGCGGAGGGGGTGATTAAAATTATTCATTTTCACCTGGGCCTACCTTAGGACTTATTAAAGAAAATAAATATAATATGACCAACTACACATGGGCTCCTCTTATGTATAAAAATGATTAAAAATATTAAGAAAAGCGTATTGTATTTAAAACTAAAACATCAAAACGTAACGTGGAATCCGATTTGTTTTATGATGTGAAAAGCATTGGTTCTTGTCGGAATCTAAGAAATGTAGTTGTTGCTTTCAGCGTGTGCTACTATGCGACTACGTCAATGCATCTTAGTTCTTACTTCTTACTAAACAAGGTAACATGATTGCATGTCGGAACGCTTTCATTTGGACACTTTGATTTACGTAATTTGACTTTATGCCTTGCGTAATTAAACTTGTCTGCCTGTCATTAATATCTGCACTAACTTTCATTAGGGCATATTTTTATTATTTAAAAGAAAATTTGTTCTTTTAATATCCCTAGTTTTCAAGAAATATAAGCATCAAAATTTTTAAGTAATAAATTTTACAGAATATAAAATATATATTTGTGAAACAGAAAGAACCATAACTTTTTCCTAGTCCAGAAATCAATTTTAAATTTCTAATCCATATTTGGTTTAGTTTAATCTGTGTATATATATATATATATATATATATAATCCATATTGGGAGCCCAACTCTCTCTAGCTACTTGGATTTTGAATTATAGCTCGCGACAGCATCAACCTTCAACACGGTTGAATTTTCTTAATTATATGTATCGAGTATGATTGTAATTTTTCACCTTATTTACACTGATTTAATTGTTCGAGTATAATTTCAATCCCCATTCATG
>JBBMKE010407646.1:0-11900 GCA_037834125.1 Lippia alba | reverse complement strand
CAAATACATAGAAGCGATTTGTACCTTTTCATGATCTGGAGTTGGAACCATCTGAAAATACCGCTGTGCTCCGCGAATCCATGATCTCGGATTGGATCCAATGAACACTGGGAATTCAAATTATTTTTGTGACCCCGTGCTCCTCTGAGTCTCCGTTGATTGATTCTCCACGTTAATTGCTTTGTTTATTGCTGAACCAGCCTCTGTTCTTGTTGAAGCTGCTAACCCATCACCCAATACAGATTTGCTTTTGTTATAAATTTGCATTTGTTCCGCGATAGCTCCCAGTTGGAGGAACATCTTCTCCATGTTCCCCGAAAGATCTCTATACCTCTCTTCATTCTTTCTGTCAGAGGCTACCCTTAGAGCTTTCTCTTCGTTGAGAGCTACATTGAGAACTGTTTCATGTTTCTTCAGAAGTTCCAGTACATCTTTAGACCGTAAGCCGTCCGTCATTGTTAGTCCGTATGAATCTTACAGCTCTGAATACCAAATGTCACGAAAATGCTTATAAAACAGTAAATTGACGAACACCAAAGCAAGAAAATGGGCTGAATTGTATTAATAATAAGAGTTCATACACATTCAACCGTAAACTGGAAATGAACTGACAATAGCAGAAGAAGGGAAAGATAGAATGAAGAAGGGGAAAACAGAGAGGCTGCTACAACTTTCTTGCCTAACAAACTTGCCCTAATTGTTTTATATACCCTTTTGCCCTCCCAGTGTGACCTCAGCATCTTCTTCACCCTCACATGCACACTGTGCCATTGCTATTTCCACCACCATGCATCCGTACGTGGTCCCCTCTCCCATAATAGCACTTAAACCATTCTCAACCGTAGGATTGGCATCTTTCATTTCAACGGTTGTCATTGATTGGGAATAAGTTGGAAAGCTGCCGTTTTGGAACTGGGCCTTGAACCTAATCCGACGGTTATCATAAAACAAGATCCAACAGTCCATATTTGAAGCCGGGTTACTGCCAATTCCAAAGGCTTCGATGACATTGCATTCCCCATTTTTGGATCCTTGACCCCAATGATCAGAGTCAGGGAATTTCTTGATGATCATATTATAACCTTCCCATATAGATTCTTCTTCAGTAGCATGCTCCCATTGAACCAAGATTTGTGCAACTGGTTTGTTATCTCTTGGTACCAATCTCTTTCCCAATACTGCAATAGGGTATATCTTGAAGACCCCTTTATCACTGACTTCACAAAGCTTCATGCAAGGGGAATACTTCTTCCCTATTTTCTTCTTCAACAGTGATACATGGAAGGTGGGATGGATCTGACTTGTAGTGGGTAAATCCAACTTATAAGCTACTTTTCCCACTTTAGATAGAACCTTGTAGGGACCAAAGTACTTAGGAGATAACTTCAGATTCTTTCTTGTAGCTAATGAAGATTGCATGTAAGGTTGTAACTTCAAATAAACCATATCACCAACTTCTAAGACCCTCTCAGTCCTCTTCTTGTCAGCAAATGCCTTAAATCTGTATTGAGCAATCTCCAAGTTTTTCTTGATTACTGAATTGAATATCTTTCTTTCTCTAAATAAATCCACCACTGAATCACTATTAATTTATGCATAAGATCCCAAAACTAGTTTTGAAGGTTGATAACCGTATAACACTTCAAATGGTGTTAACTTTAAGCTTAAGTGGTAGTTGGTATTGTACCAAAACTCAGTTAAAGCTAACCACTTACACCATAATTTGGGCTTAACATGACACATACATCTCAGATATGTTTCCAGACATTGGTTCACCCTCTCACTTTGGCCATCACTCTGTGGATGAAAGGTAGTTGACATTGAGAGTTCTGTACCCACTGCTTTGAATAACTCCCTCCAAAAGACACTTGTTAACACCTTGTCTCTATCTGATACAATTGATTGGGGCATTCCATGCAACTTATACACATTGTCCAGAAATAATCTTGCTATTTTCTTAGCTGTGAAGGGGCGTGCAATAGCAAGGAAATGTGCATATTTACTGAACCTATCTACTACCACCATAATTACCTATTTTCTCTCTGATTTTGGCAATCCTCCAATGAAGTCCATGGTAATATGTGACCATGCTTGCTCTGGAATGGGCAATGGTTGTAATAAACCAGGATATTTCACAGATTCACGCTTAACTCTTTGGCAAACATCACATTCCTTCACCCAATTTTCCACATCACTCCTCATCTTCTGCCAATAGAACATAGATTTAAGCATCTGATATGTTCCATTAATTCTTGAATGCCCTCCCAATGAAGAATCATGGAGGTTTTGAATGATTCTTTCTCTCAGTTTAGACTCATTCCCAACACAAATCTTCCCTTTTCTTCTCAACAGATCGCATCTCCATTCAAACTCAGGAAATGCCATCTTATCCACCATTTTTGCCTGTATAATCTGAGATAACACATTATCATTGTTATAAGTCTCATTGATCTCAGAAATCCAGGTTGGAACCACCACAAATAAGTTGTTGCATGTGTTATCAATATGATTGATTCTGGATAGTGCATCTGCTACTTTGTTATCAACACCCTTCTTGTACTGCACATCACAGTCTAAATGAAGCAACTTAGAAATCCACTTCTGTTGAAGAATAGTACCAATTCTTTGCTCCAGCATGTGCTTGAGACTTTACTGATCTGATTTGATAATGAAGTGGTTTCCCTGTAAGTAGTGTTTCCATTTTTTAACAGCCATGAGGAATGCCAAGAATTCCTTCTCATAAACTGATAGCCCAAGATTCTTAGGCCCTAAAGCTTTGCTCAAATAAGCTATTGGTCTTCCTTGCTGCATCATTATAGCACCCACTTCCACATTACAATCATCTGTCTCCAATATGAATTGTTCTTTGAAATCTGGCAACTTCAAAATTGGTGCAGATGTCACTGTATGTTTAAGCTTCTCAAAAGCTTGATTTGCAAGCTCACTCCATAAAAAGCAGTCCTTCTTAAGCAAATCAGTTAGAGGTTTACTTATCACTCAATAGTGTTGTATGAACTTCCTGTAATAGCCTGTTAAGCCCAAGAACCCTCTTAATTCCTTCAAATTCCTTGGAACTGGCCATTTAACCATAGCATCTATCTTTCCAGGGTCAGTGGAAACTCCCTTCTTGGATATGATATGTCCAAGATATTCCACAGATTCAATGCCAAAACTGCATTTACTTCTCTTAGCATAAAGCTGATGCTCCTTTAACAGCTTCAAAACAAACTGCAAATGGTTAATGTGCTCTTTCCAACTCTTATTGTAGACTAGGATATCATCAAAGAAAACCAAAATAAAGTTTCTAAGGTAGGGAAAGAATATTTGGTTCATTAATGATTGAAAAGTAGATGGAGCATTGCAAAGGCCAAATGGCATTACCAGAAACTCATAGTGCCTATTATGAGTTAAGAAGCTGGTTTTAGCTATATCACTGTCTTTCATCCTTATTTGAAAATAACCAGATCTTAGATCAATCTTAGAGAAGTAACTGGCACCATGCAACTTATCCAATAGTTCATCAAAAACTGGAATTGGAAAGTTATGTTTGATGGTGAGTGAGTTGAGATACCTGTAGTCAACACACATGCGCCAAGATCCATCATTCTTCTTAACTAATAGCACAAGTGAACCAAAAGGACTTTGACTGTTTTGAATGATGCGTTCCTTAAACATATTCTGCTCTTGCATCTCAATTTCATCCTTTTGGATATGTGAATATCTGTATGTGGCCTGTTTCTTTGGCACAACATCCTATTTCAGCTCAATGTAGTGCTCTATTTCTCTTCTTGGTGGCAATGAACATGGTTCCTCAAATATATCACTGAACTGAGTTAACAAAGCTTGCAATTCCTGATCATATGCCTTTCCAACACCTTTATCTTCTTGACTAATTAATGATATAGCAAAGATCTATGCCATGTTGGCCTCAATTTTGTATTTCAGTAACTTTTCAATATTATTGGCAGTTATCAATTGCAATTCCTCATCCTTTGCAGCTTTGATTTGCAACCTTTCATCCTCCTTATAAACAGTGATACTCTTATTCCTGTACTTCAACTCTGCTCCCATACTATCCAACCAATCACCTCCCAACAATGGTGCAGTCCATCCCAGATTCAATACCTTCACAGGAAAAGTGAATTTATGACCTTGCATTTCCCAACTAAAATTAGGACATACAACTCTGCTTATCAGCTTTTCTCCACCTAGGATCTTCACAATAAGTGGGGTGGTAATCTCCTTCTTACAAGAAAGCTGTTTAGCTAAACTCTCATCCACAAAACAGTCAGTTGCCCCACAATCAATCATCATCAAAGCCTCTTTACTTTCCACCATCCCATTAACTCTAAAGAGCCTAGGATTACCATCTCCTGAGATGGAATGTATAGAGGTAGACATGTCCATCTTCTCAGCTATTAACTCCTCTAAACTGACAGATTCATCAGGTAGTTCATCATCTCCCCATTCCATTTCTTTTGGAATAATTACAAAAATTTGTTTCTGAGTACACTTGTGACCAGGGCTATACACTTCATCACAATTTTCACAAAGATTCTTATCTCTTCTAGCTCTCATTTCTGCATCAGTTAACAACCTCCTTTGTGGCTTATAGGACCTTCCCACCTGAGATCCCTTGCTCCCATTATTCCAAGGTTTCTTTACAATGTCTAATGATACTTGTTTGTTAACAACCTTAGGGTTATGATTAGGTTGTTCTAACAGATCATCTTTCAGTGCCAATTGATTCCTGGTTCTTAGTATAACAGATAGCTTCACCAACATCCCAAGGTTTTGCTGAAAACACAGATCCCCTTATAGTAGGTTTGAGTGCACAACAAAAAGCAGTAGTGAAATATTTTTCAGTTAAATTGCTTTGAAAGATTAACATTGAGATCTAAGCTCCTCAAACTGAGCTGCAAATTCATCCACTGTCCTTAACTGTCTCAGTTTATGGAATTCTCCTACTATCACTTTCATATCTCCAGTTTCAAAGCGTTTTAATATTTCACTAACAAACACATCCCAACTCATGTAACCTTTTGATTCAACAATGCCTTGCAACCAAGTTTCAGCAATATCCATCAAGTACATAGAAGCGATTTGTACCTTTTCATGATCTGGAGTTGGAACCATCTGAAAATACCGTTGTGCTCCGCGAATCCATGATCTGGGATTGGATCCAATGAACACTGGGAATTCAAATTATTTCTATGACCCCGTGCTCCTCTGAGTCTTTGTTGATTGATTCTCTATGTTAATTGCTTTGTTTATTGCTGAACCAGCCTCTGTTCTTGTTGAAGCTGCTAATCCATCACCCAATACAGATTTGCTTTTGTTATAAATTTGCATTTGTTCCGTGATAGCTCCCAGTTGGAGGAACATCTTCTCCATGTTCCCCGGAAGATCTCTATACCTCTCTTCATTCTTTCTATCAAAGGCTACCCTTAGAGCTTTCTCTTCATTGAGAGCTGCATTGAGAACTGTTTCCTGTTTCTTCAGAAGTTCCAGTACATCTTTAGACCGTAAGCCGTCCGCCATTGTTGGTCCGTACGAATCTTACAACTCTAAATACCAAATGTCACGAAAATACTTATAAAATAGTAAATTAACTAACACCAAACTAAGAAAACGGGCTGAATTATATTAATAATAAGAGTTCATACACATTCAACCGTAAACTGAAAATGAACTGACAATTGCAGAAGAAGGGAAAGATAGAATGAAGAAGGGGAAAACAGAGAGGTTGCTACAACTTTCTTGCCTAACAAACTTGCCCTAATTGCTTTATATACCCCTCCCAGTGACCTCAACATCTTCTTCACCCTCACATGCACACTATGCCATTGCCATTTCCACCACCATGCATCCGTACGTGGTCCCCTCTCCCATAATAGCACTTAAACCCTCCTCAACCGTAGGATTGGCATCTTTCATTTCAACGGTTGTCATTGATTGGGAATAAGTTAGAATGCTGCCGTTTTGGAACGGGGCCTTGAATTTATTTCGACGGTTCTCATAAAACAAGATCCAACTGTCCATATTTAAAGCCGGGTTACCGCCAATTCCAAAGGCTTCCATGACAAGTTGTACCAGTTTTCTACTCTTTTTTTTTTTCGAATTTAGGGCCTTCGGTTTGTGTTGAAATGATGAAATAAGATTGTAAATTATAGGATGAAATCGCCTTTGATTGACTATCACTTGTATCTCTCTGATTGTAAATGGAACTGATTGGTTTTGAATTCCAATGGATAGAATTGAAACTGTTTTGTCTCCTGCGATCATAAATCTTGATGGATTATTTCTTGAATTTTGATCGATGTGATGTGTGTTGTATTTTGAGCTCCAATGGATGAGATGACATTGAATGACTTCTTGAATACCCAAACTCTCATATTCTGTTTCTTGAATGTCAATAAGTGGAATATCGGTAAGTGAATGATTTGTTTCTTGAGATTTTGAATTCCAACAAATGTAATTGGGCTGATTGCTTTAATTGGTTTTGAGAAAATTGTTTCCAGAATTTCCATGAGTGACTTGGCTTCCACTTTGACAATGCAAAACAACCCCTTGAGTAAATCCGTCTAGATTTTGGGAGTTTTATTCTGAAGTAGCTATTTGATTGATTTAGGTAATCAGGAGCTTGTTTGGCGTTGAGCGTTCTTACTCCGTGTGAAAGCGAGTTGGCTATTATCCCCTTTAAGGTAAACCTCGAGTTTTCTCCTTTGTGTTATCCCCTTGAATTGTTTGGATTATGTCGAGGAGTGATTCGGATAATCGTAGGGATATGTCGGGAACGAGTGAAAGAGATAATGTAGTTGATGAGCGGGGTGCTCATACTGATGAGGCCAATGGGGCCGAAGGTGATGTAGCTGAGGGCAACCAAAACTCGGCTTCACTTGAACCTCGTGAAATTCTTTCGGAGATATCGGATATAGAGTATAGTACGCTGAAGCAACGGTTTCATATCCCGGAGTATTTTGAGATCATTCGCCCTTTGCCTCATGAGCGGATTACAATGCCGCCCGCTGGGGTCTTACCTGTGTGTTATGAGGATTTTGAGGGGGGTCTTCAATTTCCGATTGCGCATGTGGCAAGGGATCTCTATAACGCTATTGGGGTTAGTTTGGATCAGTTGACGCCTAACTCGTATTCCCTGATACATTATTTTATCGTGATTATGGAGTGTTTGAGGGAGGAGCCTTCAGTAGCTAACTTTTTCTACTTGTACAAGATCCAACGATTAGCTTGGTCTGCCGAAAGTAAAGGTTTCACCTATGTTTCTTCTGCTAATGCGCCTTCCCTAAGGCCATTGGCTTCCCATGGAAGGAAGTGGAGGGATCGATTTATGTACATTAGGAACACGAGAGATGAGCCGTAGGGCATTTATGAAAGATGGGTAGTGCGCGGCCGGACTCGATCGATGCTTGGAAATAACTGAAACAATTATATGTCTCGAGCCTCTTAGTGGAAGCGAATCTCTCTTTAGCCGGCATATCCCCGACTATGACCGAGCGTATCGCTCCCCTAGGTAGCTTTTATATGTCGTATTTGTTGTGTTGTTTGATGTTGTGAATATTGTGATGTGTTTTGTTTCATGTATCTGGCATAGACGATATGAAGGC
This sequence comes from Lippia alba, assembly GCA_037834125.1. Taxonomy (NCBI): domain Eukaryota; kingdom Viridiplantae; phylum Streptophyta; class Magnoliopsida; order Lamiales; family Verbenaceae; genus Lippia; species Lippia alba. Next base: position 4,275 of record JBBMKE010407646.1, on the reverse strand, counting down.
CGCACAAGAGGCTATAGATCAAATAGCTAGCTCCAACAAAGTTGTTCGCCGTAAGCCCACCAAAGGCAAGAGTGCCCGAGATCTGCCTGCTCAGCGCGACCCATCTAAGAACGGTGTCGAGATCGCTACTCGAGAGGGAGGTGGAGAGATAATCCCAGCTGAAAGCCATCGTGATGGGACCGAGGAGCGTGCCTCCCCCCGACAGGGGTAGATGGGGATCGATTTGGATCCTTAGATCATTCTTCCACGGCTCTTCTTCTCATTCCCTTGGAGGAGCGCTTCGGAGATGGCGACCACCCCCTAACTTGATTGCTCAGCCTAGAGAGGAGGAACAAATCGAGGTGAGGCATTTGAGGCCTCGTGTTGGGGTGTTGCTACGGTCGTTGCCTCAAGGGCCGACTCGCCCGACACACATGAGCCAACTCCCTTTGTTGTTGACGTTCATTCGGAGAGACAAGTCGGTCCAGATTCCACTATTACTGTTCATGACGACATTTGGATTTTTGACTCAGATGAAGAGGAGCGGATAATTAGTTTTCCTCAGAGCTCGCCTCCACCTATGGTCTATGAAAATGGAAATCCCGTTAGCTTCCTCACAGACTTGTGTGCGAATAGTAGGGGGTGCTTAATTTGTTGTTCGACTCGCTCCAATCTGAGGTGACCACTGGGACTTATGAGGCTTAAACTACAAGATAATGGGCTCCGTATGAGGCAGGACCTCATGGTAAGCATCCAAGTTCGTTTTACTTTTTGCACACGCCTTTTTCAGTTTCGTGACATAATCTAGACATGATCCTTACACTTATGTTTTGTGTAGGATCTCAGCATAAGGATTGACCACGCCAATCGTCAAGCCCTTATTTATAAGGCAGGAAAGGATAGGTACAAGCGATTGTATAAGAGAGTTGTTGCCAATGGCAACCTTGAGGAGAGGGTTCTCGACCTCGAAGGCCAACTCGAGAGAGCCGACATCGAGGTTCAAAGGAAAGAGAATGAGCTGCTTAAGTAATTAGGCCATACTTCCAGCCTTAACAAGGAAGTCGAGGTCCTCCAAGTCCAAAAAAAGACAGTTCTGGATAAGAAGGAGAAGGTCAAAGAGGCACTGGCGGATGTTAAGGTGGAGCTGAGGAGGAGCAAGGCGGAGGTCAAGAAGAGTGAGCAGGTTCGCTCAAAGCTGAGTGTGAAGCTCGAAGAGTTGAGCGCGAAGCTCGAAGAGTATGAGCATGGTGCGGCAGATAGAACTCGTGCCGATGTGATTGATGGGATTAAGCGCTTCCTAATGAGCCCTGCATTCGAGGTAGCAAGTGCGATTATCAGCTACCCTCTGATTCAAGAAGCATTTGATCGCTCTCGTTTTCAGCTTGACCACCTAGGGGCCATAAATGAAGATGTGGATGTAGACGACATTGGCCTTGATAAGGATAATGAGATGAGACCTATCCTGGCCAGTGGGCCGAAATCGGGAGAAAATGACCTTCACAACCATGAATTTGGGTTTACCTTGGCCGAGCTCGATGCTATAGAGGCTGCCAAGAGAGAGGCTATTGAGAAAGCCCCTGTCGAGAAGGCTGCTCACGTGGAGGGTGAGGGCGGTTCGGTTGCAGAAAGTGCTCAGGGTGAGCGTGATGGAGACGAGGAGGCTTGCGGGAACGCGTCGTCCCTGATGAGGCCGTTGCTGAAGGAGCGAGCGCTATAGATGAGCACTTTGAGGCGAACGGCGACGAGGCCGTATCTATTGCTGGTGATGTTATGGATCACATTGACATATCTTGAGGCACTTAGCTTAGCTCTTTTTTTCTTTTGTTTTGCGAAGGGGGCCCTTCGGGTTTTGTAATGCCAACGTTTTGTAATGAAGAACATGTATTTGGCAAACTTTGTATGGATGAATGTATGCTTTATTCATAGTATTTGTAAATGTTTGTAAGATTGTATGCAAGTTATGTGCAAAGTTTCTAAGTATTGCATTCAGACTTGAACATGTAACTCAACTTGAACATGTAACTCATCCTTGGATATGCCAAATTTTCTAAGTGTCGCGTTCAGACTTCAAGCTATAGCACTGTCAAGTTTGTATATAAGCAAAATTCGAAAATTTTCCAAGTGTGGAGCTCTAAAATTTTATGCCATAAAGTGTGTTTGTTGATTAGAGGGGTTCAGCTTCCCCCCCTTGAGTAGGCTTCTTGAGCCGAGAGATTGCTACATAAAATTTTGCGAAGCGCTCAAGTGGAAAATGAAACAGAAAGACTTGCGAGACGCTCGCTTTTCATTAATAAAACTGAACGGAACACTTGTGAAATACAAATGTCTTTGTTTATTGAAATGAAATACTAAAACTGAACGATAATCATGAACCAAATGCTGAAAGGAACGAACGCTTAACTTAGATCAAATGCGATAAGCCTTACACGTAGAACTTTTTCAGGTTGATCGCATTTCATGGACGGGCAAGCGGCTTATTGTTCGTGTCTGCCAAGCGATAAGTGTTGCCAGCTAGCAACTCGATCACTTTGTATGGACTTTCCCAGTTAAGTTGGAGCTTGCCCATAAGCTTGGACACTTCAACCTTCCTGAGCACCAAATCACCAAGCTGAAAGCTTCGCGGGTTGACTCCTTTGTTGTAGTGTTTGGCCATCATAGCCTGATAACGCTTCATGTTCTGCCAAGCTCTAACCCGCTTCTCCTCGAGACAGTCGAGCTCAAGAGCCTAATTTTCTTCATTGGTGAGTAGTGCAAAGTAAGCAACTCAAGCGTTCTCGTGGAGGATCTCAACTAGTAGTACTGCCTTGACACCGTAGACGAGCGAAAAGGGGCTTTCGTTCGTGGCGGTTCGAGGGGACGTGCGATATGCCCAAAGGATGCGAGGGAGCTCCTCAGCCCATTTACTTCCCTTTCCATCAGGAATGGTCTTCAGGTTCTTTAAGATGATTCGGTTGGTCACTTCGGCTTGCTCGTTCGACTGGGGATTTTCAACCGAGGAGAACCTTTGCTCAACACCAAGTCCATAACACCAATCCACTGTACGCTTGCTAATGAACTGGAGCCCATTGTCCGAGATGAGGACTCGAGGAACTCCAAAGCGGCACACAATATTCTTCCATATGAAGTCCTGAACCGTAGAGTCGGTGATTTTTGCAACGGGGTTCAGCTTCAGCCCATTTAGTGAAGTATTCTACTGCCACAATCGCGTACAACTTTTGAGCTTTTGCTAAGGGGAAGGGCCCAATGATATCGATTCTCCATTGATCGAAAGACCATGAGATCTCGTGGTTCACCATCTCTGCAGCGGGTTGGTGAATCACGTTCCCAAATTTTTGGCATTGGGAACACTTGCGAGCATAATCAATAGCATCCGCGAGTAAGGTTGCCAGAAGAAACCTGCTCAGGCTATTTTCTTAGCAAGTGCTCTTCCTTCCGCATGATTCCCGCAAGTGCTCTCATCCTGACCTAAATGGATGTGTTGGAGAACCTCCTTAGTTCGTGATGGGCGAACGCATCTCTAATCCGGGCCAAAGAATGATTTACGGAACAGCCTTCCTTCTTCATGCAAAATATACCGAACAGAGCAGAACTTTATTTGTCTTGCTTGAGTTTGGTCCGATGGGAGCGCTCCATCCCTAAGGAAAGTCACAAGGGGATCAAGCCAACAAGGCTCTGTCGGGTCGAGGGAGAGTACCTATTGGCGGCCCCTTGGAGCAATTGTGGGTTCCTTCGCTGTCAGGAATGAGATTTCATGATTAGCGGTGCCTTGCATGCTATTTATGAATTTGGATAAGGCATCCGCTCTTTGGTTCTCCTCCCTTGGTATCTGAGAAAGACTAAAAGTTTTGAACCGAGCGCGGAGCTCGTTTACTCTTTACAAGTACTGAATTATGGTCTCCTCCTTCGCTTCGTATGAGCCCTCTACTTGACTAGCGACGAGCTGGGAGTCAGTAAATACCACCAATTATTGTATTCCCCTTCGTAGTGCTAAGTCAAGCCCTGCCAAGAGAGCTTCATACTCTGCTTCATTATTTGTGACCCGCCATTCAAGTCTCAGAGCGAAGTCTAGTTCTTGTCCATCTGAGCTTCTGAGTGAGATTCCTACTCCCTCTCCTCCATTTATTGAAGAGCCATCAACATGAAGGGTCCATGGGAGCGCGACCTCAGCCGGGACGATCTCGTGAGGAAGATCTCCTCTTTCCAACAGAAAATCTACTAACACTCGGGCTTGTTGAGCAACTCGGGGCTGATAAGTGATCTCGAATTGTCCAAGCTCAATCGCCCACTTCACAAGCC
>JBBMKE010407635.1:0-11900 GCA_037834125.1 Lippia alba | reverse complement strand
ATGTTGTCTTGTGATGCTAAAAGCTATGATATGAATCCGAGAATGGTAAGATCTAATTTCCTAAGGTTTCATAAAGCGTATATGAAGGTTTTAGGCTTGGGGGATGAATAGTGATAGTGGTCTAATACTAAGATTTCAATCAAACGAAAACATGAAAGCATACAATGAACTTAATATCAAATACATAATGGATTGAGGTTATAAACGCTTTCTTGTAACCCTCTGTCTTATTCTTGTCTTGAAAATTCGGGCTGTTATAGAGCCCTTACCACTCAATCAGTATGATCAATGGGTATATGAATCCCAATTGATCGGGAGCTTCTTCAATTCACCAAACCTCCTGGTGAATGTCGGGATAGTCCTACAAGGTTGGGACTTATGCAAGAGATAGCCGTCAGCCCATGCCTCCTCGGTTCTCTCAATACACAAGCCCCCGGGCCCCAATCACGTGCAATATTCTCGCTAAAATGATTCATTATCAAAACAATGACACTTTCAAAAACATTTGAATTTTGAAAATAATTAAGTAATATAGGTACATTTTTGGCCAAAACATCACATTAAGCGGTTGTAGGGTTCATATTACATAATCTATCAATTTCCTCACCTGAGCCAACCAAAAATAGTAAAAGAATGATGCCGGATCAGCCTCCTGAGGAAACTCTGAACAAAAAAAAGATAAGACAATTGTGAGCCACAACTCAAAATGGACCAAGTATGCGCACGACAAATGATAAAAATGCATATGTAACATTTATGGCATTATTTCATGTCAATTATGCATTCACATTCTTAAGAAATACCTCACATCTTCAATAGATAAATCATAAACAAAATTCAGAACGAAATTAGCGAAAAACACTCATACTTATGTGAAAAATTGGCATACAAGCATTTAGAATCACTCAAAAAGGTCCAAGAAATGGTCTAAAACTGAAAACATGAAGAAAGCATGCGAAACGAGAAAAATGAAAAAAAGTGGCAGTAGCTTTTGAAACGGCCTTTTCCAGTTTGAACTGGAAATGGAAACGGCCATTTCCATGGCTGCTGCACAAAAGAAAACAGGCCGGAATGGCCGTTTCCAGTTTGAACTGGAACCCGAAACGGCCATTCTGAACCTCGTTGGAACGCAAAAGAGGCAATCCAAATGGCCGTTTCCAGGTTTAACTGGAAACCCAAACGACCGTTTGGGTTGGCCTGGAACGAAAAACAGGGCAGCAAAATAGGGGATTCGCGGGAAAACAACAAAACCACAACAACAATACTCAATAACACTTGAAATACTTGAATTAACCTATTTCCCACTTCAAATAATATTTAGACACATGAAACACCAAACAACCTAGCTTGGAGGCAGTCAAATTCATCAATTTATACCCAAAATTCCAACTTCATTCATGCTTCCAAAATTCCATAAAAATTCATTCATATAAACATATATACATTCATATTCACTCCATAAATCTCATGCTAGTTCAATAAATTCAAAGAATTACTCAAGTTCAATAAAACCTTAAGAATTCAAAACCCACAATTAAACCCACCTATGCTTGGAGATGAAGAAGGAAAGAGATGGAGAAAGGATGTTCTTGAACATGAATTCTTGAAGAAATATGGTTAAATCTTGATGGTTTGCCTTGTCTTGGAGAATTGATCAAAGAGGGAAGAGATTGCTTTGTTTTTAGATGAAAGAAGAAAGAAGAAAAAGGTGCAAGTGTGTATGTGTATGTATCGATATATATGACGCAAAAGAAAAGGAAAATTTCTCAAAGGTCCCTCAACAATTTAAAATAATTCAAACAAACACTTAAGTTTTCAAGTTGTGCAAATAAACACTTATTAACTATACAAATGAGTCCACGTAATTCAATTAGTTTCAACTAAGGTCACGTAGGCACAAATTCTAAAAAATACGAACAATTAAGAACTTATTCACATCCAGTAAATTTAAAGACACAATTATACAATTAAATGCACAATTAATGAACAAAAAGAATTACATAAAATCCTAAGTCTCAAAACTCTCACGTGTGGCGAGCGTACCTGTACGGTCGAGAAATCAGGGTGTCACAGATGGTCTACTCGAGGAGGTTCATCCTGTAATATGCTCGAACTAAAACTAATACACCATTAAACTATTCTCACTATTCTTCATATCTAGACTCCCGATCCCCTTGGAAACGGTCATTGAAATAAATAATGATCAAATACTGCCGTGTTACACAAATTAGGATGCCTAGCTTGAATCTTTTAAGGATTTTGTTATTGTTGAACTCATCTACACATAACAATCCGCAGAGGTTAATTGGAGAACTATATGGATTTGATAAGTCATGATATGTCTTCTTTCACCAGTGGTTTTGCTACATTTTCGCTATCAATGATTCAAATCCACCATTTCAACGAAGCTACCATTGTGAGGCTTTCGTGGAGCTAGATGCTGAGAAGGTAGAGGACGAAACACCACATCAATCCCAACAAATGGACGATGTGTTTTAGGATTTGGATACAGATGATGATGAGCTGAATGGCAATTCGAATGACACTGAAGAGGTAGCACGACATGAATCCATAAGATGAATGAGGGTTGTTTTCCCAGTGCTCAAATGACTGAGTTGCAGAAGGCATAGGGGCAGGAGGATTGCATTGGCTTGAATTGAGTCGAGCTTGTTCAGAATTTTGGGCTCGTCGCCTACTTTGTGAACCCCTACGACTTCTAAATTGCTCATCTATAGCTTCCACATTTGTATGTCCTCTACTCAAATCTTGTAATGAAAGGATCAATTCTCTATGATCATCGAAAAATATCCTCATTTGATTTGGATCTTTGTAATCAATAATGGTCATGTAGCTATCCATGATGTGGGCTAACCCAATATTCTGAAATAAGAAAACATAAAAAATTCAGCAAATAATAATAGAAATTACATTAACTTTAACTAAATAAAATTTTATCATATCACGACATTCCATGCCGCTTGATCGGGGGGTCTGTAGCGCCCTACGCGTAACGCCACATCCCCGCAGCAAGACTCGACCTGTGTATAAAATGGAGAGTCCATACATGTGCCAAATCAAGGCATACGGGGACCTAACTCACTCGCTAGGCTAGGCGGGACTAACCCTTAAACCCTTCAATCCAAACCTCTAATCAAAACCAAAGTGATGCAACAAAAGTGGATGATAAATATATTAACATCATATAATCACAACGAGCCACAAGCTCTACATACAACATAATTTAAGTTGCAAGTAGAAATAACCTTCACAGACTCAAACATATAAAGTGCCCCACGGGCGTTCCAAATATCATAATTAACAATTAAGTGATATGAGTGTAAATATAACAATAACCTAAACTCTAATGAATGACTCGAAAAACCCAAAATCCCGTCTAGCACTCCGACACCTACAAAAGAAAATTGAAATAAAGTCGGGTTAAGTCTTTAAGAGACTGGAGGATATAAAATACGGCATAATATATAATATCGCTGAATTTAAACACATACATGCAAGCCATAATCCCGAGTGAGGTTTTCAAATTATTTTCCAAGGGGGTAAAACAAATAAAAGCAACACATAGGATTACAACATCCATATTCATTTCATAACTCAATTATTGGTCATTCGTGAGCCTGACAAAAGGCTAAGTCTCCAACCTCCTCCTTGTGTAGTCATAATTATTATTCATTGGTTATCGCATACATAATCTTTTGTGCACAATCAATCGATCATTCATAATTGTTCATATATACCTTTTTCCTCCGGGGGGTGGACATATTGTAAGTTCCGACCACCCAATCATGATCGCTAGTGTGTCAGTGAAACCTAAAAGTTCGGTTCCCATTCCTCACCAATCTCCAAGCAAGTCGGTTTCGTCGTCGTTTAATGTGGGACTAATACACGGGATCACCGTCAGCCCATGCTTCCCCGGATAGCCACGTACACTTCATCTTAGGGCCCCCATAGAGTGCATGCAATAAATTTTCTAAAACATAAGGTAGGGATTCATAAAGAAAAAGGCTATACGTTCGAAATCATTTACTCGAGAAAAAGACTCTATATAAATATATAATAGAAGAGAAATCCACTTATTACACCTTACTAAACACAATCAAGAAGGCTTGAAGATAACCTATTAACTCGGCAAGTCTCCGCCCTAAAGAAAACTATACAAAGGACAACATGGTGCACACATGAGACTCAAGACTCCAATGAACCATATAAGATGCAAGGCAATGCAATAACGTAATGTGAAATGCATATGAAATAATAAAATGCTATAAAGATATTCATGTGCATAATTAATGCCTTAAAAATACCTAAACCAGTAATTCATTCATGTACTTTCAACATGTGAAGGCATCATGTTCATTTATTCCATATCTTTCATGAATCATATTAAATCGAGTCATAGCCTTCATACAAGATTCATAATTCATGTATCAATCATGTTCATAATGCATATAATAAATATAGAGGCAATAAAAATCACTTACGATCTCAAGAGGTTGCAAGAATGTACTTAACGTTTTATGCTTTAGCACTTAAGCCACATAATATCATACTAGTTCGTTGCTCGACAAAAATCATATCAAATCATTCTATAAATTAGTGAAACATTCATAACACATAATATAACAATTTTACATTACATATATTTCATGAATGAGAGAAGAAATTATCATATGAGGCAAAGAAACGAATAAAGGATTCATGGATGCTCATATGGAAGCTTACAAGGCATTTCATGTCATATATCACGTAAATATTCATTGAAATTATGTTATAAATTCATAATAAAGCACATAACATGATATAAAATATATTAACATCTCATATTTATAAGAGCAAGAAGAGCCAAACAAAACACTAAGGAAATAAGGAACGATCATTTCACGCCATAACAGTTATCACTATCTTGAGACTGTCCCAAAATGAGGTCGCGGACACAACCAAAAACTGCCTGAAATGGGCCTCGACCGTCCTCTTCTCCAACAAAAGCTACTGTTCAACTCAAAACTGGGTCAAATTTTGGTCGCGGGCACGACCAGGAAACCACTGTTTGTGATCACGGGCACGACCACGAGTTGCAGGTCGCAGAAATAGGGTGTTCCAGCCCCTATTTTTTGTCTCCCAAGCTACATCACCAACATAGCAGCTCCAAGCATGAAAGAGGCAAGAAAAAGAAAGCAAAAGAAATCAAGTAATCACATCCATACACCCACCAAAACACAACAAACTCACACGGAAAAGCAAAGAAGCAAATCATGAGCACATATTCAAATTCATGAAAATCCATAATGGTGGGATGATGCACAACAATAAAACTTGAAATTCATGCTCATATTCATATAAATGAAGGTCTAGGGATCATGTACATAGCTTGATATCAAGAAATGAAGCAAGAAAATGCAAGAACTCCTCCAAGAATTCATATGATATAAGTATTCATAAATATGACCATAGCATGCTTGACTTTCCGTGAAAATGAGTAAGATCAGATTCAACAGAAAGGTGAGGAGGTGCAGATCACAAAAATATAATTACCCTTCAAACTAAATGAAGAATGATGGCCGAACGAGCAAGAAATCTCAAGCGTGAATAGTGGCCCTTTTCTTCTTTCTTCCTTCCCTTCTCTCACTTTTTCAGCCTCTTTTATTCCTCCCTTGTGACTGAACGAAATTAAGGGTAAAATGGGGTGAAATAGGGATGAATGAGGTTTAATTGGATATAAAGTTGGGACATTTTGTTCAAGCATGGAGTAAGTTATGGGCAAAATGGTAAAATATGGCAAATCTGTCACATCGCTTCGTTTCGGGGGACCAAACGGACTTAGAAAAATATCATGGCAAGTTCTCTAGCTTCTAATCTTCATTGCAAGCCCAAAGCCACTTTAGGAATCCAAACCTGAATTCCTAAACCCAAGTTATGGCCTCCGGAACACAAGCTGCGCTAAGCGAGTTAGGCTCTCGTGTCCCAAACAATTAAAATATGGTGTGTTACCATATCAAACAAGTCTGAAAATGAAAAACGAGCATGTAAGCAATTCCATAACATGTAATATTCATTCTTGACAAGTTATCACAAAAATTAGGATTAAATTCGAACTTAAACGTCTTACAAATGAATTCAAAAGGTTAAAACGTTCAAATATTCAAATAAACTCTTAGCACATAATTTCATAAAATTCATTTAGCATTTAAATATCATATTGAACATTTAAGTACATAAATAATCAATTAAAACACAAGTAATACGCCTCGTGACATCATACCTGTACGGATAAAAAATCGGGGTGTCATAGGGTCTATATCCACTCTCGTGAGTCTTTAGTGCAGGCAATGAATTTACACGTTTTCTTCTTATATCAATCGTGGTACCCTTCAACAACATTACCCCTTGAACTCACTGGCTCCCCTTCAATTCGATGTTCATGCACCCTGGACCATCTTTCAAAGTAAACAACGTGTTCATGGGTGTAATCTTTATTGGTATATCTTTTGCGTGTCAATTTGTGCAATGTTTGGATTTCATCTCGTGAAGGCTGAGGATAGGGAGAAATACCTTGAACGCTGCGAAACTTCCACGTAACGCGCTCGAGATGTAACTCCCCAACAATATTGTAGTGAATCAGTGGGCATGGGCAACGCCAAATTTTTGGAGCGCATTCCTGCGGCAAATTTCGTATCTTTGGCCATGTCATATCATACGGCCTCCATTCAAACTGCAAATGAATAAAGTTAATGACAAACATAATTACCAAATCATAATATACTTAAACCGAAATACAAAAATACACAATTGGATTACCTCCTCGGGGTTAAGTTATCAAGTATAGACCTGAAAATCCTAACACTATTTCTCGTGATACGCGTCTATGAAAAATATGTTGTCCATCTATAAATAATTTAAAAAGTATCTTACATAACTATTTTCAAGTAAATTAAAATTAATTAGAGCATTGACGAAATAGGTGATATAGTATAACTTGTCAGCATGGGGTGGGATTGGGAGTACTCGACCATTTGAAAGTTCCCTTACACTAAAAGTCATTCGTTGTGCCCCCTGGTTAGGCCACTGCTGCTACACCACAACAAAACATCCCTAGGCGCTCATATGCCGTGGCCACTGCACCAGCGAAACAACCAATCGTCCCTCGCTTTGGGGAGATTCACGTTTTCAACAAATCAACAAACCAAAAATCGTACGGTGTTATCACAGAACGCAATGGGATTCCACATATCCAACTTTCCAATGAGGAGATAGATGAGTTATCCAAGCCTTTTAGTTTTGCACTAATAGGAAAGTTCTCGCATGAATATCCCACCATGGAATGACTTCATGAACTTTTCATGGAGTTAGAACTCAAGGGAGAGTTTAAGCTTGGCGTCATGAATATTAAACACGTCCTAATCAAACTAAACTATAAGGAAGACTACTCCAAAATCTGGTTACGACGCATACTCAACTTTGATGGATAGCCGATAAGGGTTCTAAAATAGATGCCAACTTTTAACCCGGAGATCGAATCATCAATCACACCTGTTTGGATTAAGTTGCCCTCATTGGAAACACAGTTCTTTAATCCGGACATGCTCCATGATATCGTTAAGCAGATAGGAGAGCCCTTGGGGTACAATGAAGGCAGTTCGACTCTAATCGACCTGATTATGCGAGGACGTGTGTGAAGCTGGACCTACTACAGCCCCTGAAAACAAAAATAAGTATTGGATTTAATGGCAGAACTCTGATACAGCCCGTGATTTATGAACGCTTGTCGGCTTATTGTCGAAGGTGCTCTCGGTTACAATACAGAAAAATACATCGGATATCACCCAACAACAAACACAGGCGAGGGATAATGGCGAAAGATATGAAAGAAGGCTAAAGTTCAAGTCATGAAGAGGATGGGTCCGAAAATTGTAGTGAGCCAGAGGCGGACCCTCCAAATATTGATGAAGATGGATTACAGGACCTTAAACAACTCGCCCTTCTCAAAAAAGCACACTCAGACAGCAAAGGGAATGCAGGTTTCACTCCAGTAATACAAAAGAAAAGATGTGGGAGACCCCCAAGAACAACACCACGGACTCTAAAGGAGCGACCCTGTCGCTGGCCGCTTCACAGGGTTTACAATGATCAAACACAGAATGATATGGAACATGAGGGGAATGGGGAAGCCGGGCCATCAACGCTCCCTCAAACAATTTTGCACTAAGAATAATTTTCAGTTTCTTTCTATCTTAGAACCTATGATCCCTTTAGTTCATTCTAATATGTGTCGTAAATTTCATTTTCATAATGTTATTCAAAATTGTTCTAACCATATTTGGTTTTTTACTTGCGAGGAGTTGGACGTTGAAGTGATAAAAGATGACAGACAATTCTTGGACCTTTGCATCAGCTGGAAATTAACCAATAAGTCCTGTTCTATGACTATTGTGTATGCGAGATGTAACGCTGTAGCGAGACGTGAAATCTGGGATCACTTTATCCAGAGAAATAACAGCGATACCCCTTGGATTATAGGTGGGGATTCTAACACGATGACTTCGGTTAGTGAAACTCAAGCGGCGAGAGATTTGGATTTTCAATCCATGACGGAATTTTGTGAATTTATAGCTGAATGCGGTCTCATCGAGCCACCTTTTGAAGGTTCTCCTTTTACGTGGACCAATAAAAGAGTGTGGAAACGCCTTGATAGAGTCCTTATTTGTATCAGAAATGGTCATTAGACACATAGCTGAGAGCTCCTCCGATCACTGTCCGTTGTTGATTAATATGCGGGAGAGTGTTACTTCTCATCCGGTTTCTTTCAGATTCCAGGAAATGTGGCTCCGCCACCATGGGCTGAGGAAGACTGTAATCGAAAACTGGAATCAACCGACAGGAGGATTTGGCATGCGAAAGCTAGCGAATGAACTTAAATGGTTAAAGCTGCCCCTCAAAGACTGGAATAAAACTATTTTTGGCAATGTTTTTAATAGAGGAAAGGAGGCAGAAAAGAGAGAATTGGAGGCAGAATGAAACTTTGAAACGAATCCAACTGATGAAAATCTCTTAGATTGGAACAAGGCAATTGCAGAAAGCAAACTCAATCTTGCTATGGAGGAAGATTTCTGGAGTCAGAAATCAGCATGTAGATGGATGGAAGAGGGTGAAAGAAATACCAAATATTTTCATTCCCTCGTCAAGAAAAGAAGGTTCCGAATCGAATTTAATTTGATACGGGAGGGAGATGAAGAACTAACGGAACAACACCTGATCAGGGACTCAGTAAAAAAATATTTTCAGAACCTTCTTACAGAATCGGACACGAACCATTGTCCCATGGGAAACCTAGACAATGTACAGCAAACACCAACTGCCTCAGATAAGGACTCTCTTGATGGGATACCGACAACTGAGGAGATAAAAGCGACGGTTTTTTATCTGAGTCCGAAGAGTGCCATGGCTTCAATGCTCGTTTCTATCAATTTTTTTGGGATGATATTAAAGAGGGCGTGATTGAAGCGGTTCTTAATTTTTTCAGCGGTGGAAAAATGCCTGTGCCTTTTACTGCAACAGTAGTGACCCTTATTCCCAAAAATGACAATCTTGCTCATTGGAGCGATTACATGTCCCATTAGCCTTTGCAACGTCTCTTACAAGATTATAACAAAACTTTTAAATTCTAGGCTTGTTGTTTTGCTTCCAAAAATCATTTTTAATAATCAAAGTGGTTTCGTGCAGGGCAGGGTTATAAGTGATAATATCTTATTGACGCAAGAAATGGTACATGCCCTGGATAACAAGAGCAGGATCAAGAATGTAATGCTGAAAGTGGATATGGCAAAGGCGTATGTCTAGTCTGGGTATCCGACAGGGGGACCCTTTGTCACCTTCACTATTTATCATTGCTACTGATTTTTTATCTTGTCCTTTGAACAGATTCATGGAGGCTCACCCACGTGCTAGGTTCAGGACTTCTGCAGATATGCATGCCTCACATTTAGCCTACGCGGATAACATGATGATATTCACCAATAGCCGGCCCCTATTACTTCAGAGAGTTAAAACTATTTTACAACTTTATGAGTTTATTTCAGGCCAGAAAGTGAATACTAGTAAAAGTATTTTTTTGATAGGTAACAATGATTCAACGGCAGCACAACTGCCTTTGAAATTTTGGCTACGCGCAAGCACAACTGCCTTTGAAATGTTTAGGAGCTCCGCTTTATAAGGGTCGGAAGAGAATTAATCTATATGATGAACTAATAGGGAGGATTAGAGAGCGTATCAATGGATGGGAATGCATTTATCTTTCCCACGGTGGTAGATTACAACTCATCAAATCTATCCTCTTGGCTTTACCTACTCATATTTTCCAAATAATCGAGCCCCAGTTTCAGTTATAGGGAAGATTGAGATCATGCTTAACAAGTTCTTTCGGGGTTCTCGTGAGGAAAATAGAAAACTGCATTGGACGAGTAGGAAGCGAACATGTGTCCTGGTAGAAGAAGAAGGGCTTGGGATTAGATCGCTTGGAGACATTGTTCGAGCTTACTCCCATAAACTTTGGTGGCGGATGTGTACGAGTAACTCACTGTGGTCTCAATATATAAGGAGCAAATTTTGGAGAATTGCTCATCCAAAGTATGCAGTGGCGATGAATTACCATTCAGCAGTGTGGCAAAGATTGTGCAAAATAAGATAACATATTAAACCTGATAGTTTTTGGAGTATTGGAGAGGGGAATATATTTTTTTGGGAAGATTCGTGGTTGAAAGGAGAACCTATTGCAGCGAATAGAGTCGGGGCTTATGGAAACGAAAAGGTGAGGGATTTTTTGATAAATGGGGAGTGCGACAGAGAGAAGTTACTTCAAGTGTTCGATGAGCCTATGGTTGAAGAAATTTGTCAAATAGCAATACTAAAAAATTAACCAAATAAAGGCTCCTGGAGGAATAACTCAGATGGAACTTTTTTACTGAAATTGGCTTGGGAAAAGCTGAGAAATAGAGAGGCTAAGTCGGATCTTTGTACTGCCATATGTTATGTGAATCTAACCCCAACAATTTCAATTTTTCTGTGGCGAGCTATTAACGATTGCCTTCCGGTTGATGAAAGGTTGCACCATAAGGGAATTATATTCCCGTCTAGATGTGTCAGCTGCCATGCCTAGGAAACAAGCAAACATGTTTTTTTAGATAATAACAAGATTAAAGTTGTTTGGAACTATTTTCTTACCTCTTTCATGTTTAGGTCTCAGATTTTAACACGATTAATGGCATGATGTATACGTGGATATCCTCATCCCCATTCAGCTCCAAGTAGTATATGAGGATAGTTGTGCCGTCTCTCGTACTATGGCTTGCTTGGACGGAACGAAATCGGAGAAAGCATCAAGGTTTAGGTTATACTTCTTACAATATTAAAAGGTAGGTTATTAAGCACATCTTGTTGTTGTATGAGGTAAATATGACCAAGAGAGATTGGTGGAGAGGAGATGGGATTGTAGCTCAAGCCCTCAGTATCAAGCTGCTTCCCCTGAAAAATCGTAACATGAAAATTGTTCGATGGTTGAAACCATCCTTTGGACAGTCGATGATCAATTCCGATGGGTCGTGCTACGGCAACCCAAGTCCGGGAGGGTAGGAGTGGTTATTAGGGATCATAATGGACAAGTAGTTGCGGCTTATAGCGTAGGGATCAGGCATACGATGAACATGCATGCAAAATTGTTGGCACTGATTTGGGGAATTAAGATGGCGAGTGTTAGGAATAGTGCCCTGAAAGCAGTTAGTGCTTTACTTATTCCTTGTAAAATCACAAACAATATTTGAATAATAAACAAAATGATTTTGTTCATAGGCAACACTTCTTTATGTGCTTATTTGTCTGTTAGGGTAGACTTT
>JBBMKE010407624.1:0-11901 GCA_037834125.1 Lippia alba | reverse complement strand
AGTGCTAATTAAAAAAAAATCTATATATGTAATTATCGTCATGTGTGTGTAGTGTGTACATTATATTATATATATATATATATATATATATGTATATGTATATATATATATATATATGGCATAAGATTAAAGAAAACCCTAACTGCCCGAATTGCTTTTTCTCTAAATTGCTCTAGCCGCACCAGATTTCAATCCCGCCACATCCATATTTCAAATCTCGCCATCACGCGGGGTCTCACCGTCTCACCCTCACACCACCATCCCTCCCATTTGTAGAACTGCAGCACATCTCGCCGCCGCGTCTCACCCTCACGCCACCACCCATCACCGCTGCATCTCACCATCACACCACACGTCGCTGCTGCGTCTCACCGTCACACCACCACGCCGGCACTGCGTCTCACCCTCAGACTACCATGCCGACACATCTCAATCGATTCTTGTATTTGGGATGATATGCAAAACTAATTTGGATTTTATATCTCTTTTGAATTATTAAGTAAGAATTGAAAAGCCCTCTTCAAAGAATGGGATGTTGATTTGTGTAACTATTTCTATATTTCATTGATTTAGATCTTTATGGCATTTTTCTATGGATCTAATGTCATGTAAAGTACTTTGAATGAAACTGGAATCAAAAGAAAAAGAGTTGGCTATGATTTTTAGAATGAATTTTATGTAATCTCACTTAAATGGGTTTTTCCGATTCCATACCATATCGGCTCGGGAGCCGAGCTAAGGCCGAGCCAGAACATTAGGGCTCACTTGCTCGCGAACCTGGTTCGAAACCCATATATTTATGGTGAGCCCGAGCCCGAACCAACAAAAAATACCAAGGCTCGGCTTGGCTCGTTGCCATCCCTAGTTATTCATGAATGCTTATTTATTCTTATTTTATTATGCAACTTATGATAAAATAAATATATTTTTTTATAGGGAACATTTGATAAAGACTTTCCACAAGAGCAGAGTGGATGCAGAGGGTTGTGATGGTATGAATTGAGTCTTTAATTTCATACATTAATTGGTGACATATATATTAAACTATTTTCTTGTTTTTTTACAGGTGTTGTTTGTCCTACAATTGCAAAAATTATTGAAAGGCATGAGAAGAAGGTTGGAGATTGTAGACCAATTAAAGCATCAAGATCTCATTTTCAAATACAATGCAACAGTGGTACACATTATGCAGTTGATTTGGATACTAGAACATGTAGTTGTAGGAAGTGGCATCTAACTGGAATCCCATGTAAGCACAGTCTAAGTGCCATTTTCAATGACAAGCTTGATCAGATGGATTTTATTGCACAATGCTACCATGTTAGTACATACAAGAAGGTCTATGGAGAAATAATCATGCCTATAAGCAGTCATCAATTGTGGGGAAACACAGTTTACATACCCCCTTACCTCCAAACTTCGGTAGAAAACCAGGTAGACCTACAACACTTAGGAGGAGGGGTGTCCATGAGGTTCCAGCAAGAAGGAAATCCAAGAAGAAAGGTCCAATAATAAGAAAATTGAGAATATTTCAGAAGACAATACATTGTGGCCATTGTGGACAACCTGGACACAATTCATTGTTTTGCCCAGCCTGCAAAGAACGGCTTTTGAGGTAAGTTATCAGATTATTTACTAAATACTTGTCTTTTTTCTGTTGAAATTTATCTTATATAAGTTTATATAATTTCAGGAAGTAGGCCAAACCTCATATGCTGCAGAAGAGATGAACCCAATTTGGATACAATTGATGATAGTCATATTACTGCAGAAGAGAATGAGGTAAGCAAACTTTTCTTGGACATGATGTTTGACGATACAGTTAATGCCTGACATATTAATATACTGTTTTTCCAAATTCCAGACAATGCCTGACATTCTCCCCCCGTCCATGATGAAATTGCAAATTTGAAAGAAGATGAGCCTCTAACTGAACCACTTAATTCTGAAAATGCAACATACATTGATATAGATGAACCAAGAGTACCAGGGCCTTCCATGTTTGATCAGCTGAAATGAGGCAACCCAAGCATGCAGAGTACAATTAGTAGAAACACACTAACAACAGATCAGATAGCAAATATTGGAAGAGACTATGTTGCTGTGAGGAGGAAGAGAACACTGGGGTTGAGCAGGGTGAAATTGAGAGTGCCTCCAACAATGACTGAAGGGGATTTGCAGATGTCACAACAGAATGTTGCTGGGCCTATGTTAGATAAGACAATCTAGGTTCATAAAGAAAAGAAGATCTTAGACTTGTCTAGAAAAGGGAGCAGAGCTGGTGGTGCTTCATGAAAAAATTAAATCTTTAGGATGTGTTTGTGGGTGAATAATACTTTTAATCTTTTTAGTCAACTATTGGCATTAAACTATCTTTAGGATGTGTTTGTGGGGGCATGGTACTTTAATCTTTTTGGCCAAATGTTGGCATGAAACTATCTTTTAGGCATGATGTGTGTGGATGATACTTTGATCTTTTTGGCCAAATGTTTGGTATTAATCTATTTGTAGGTTGTGAAACAATTATCCTACTATGCATGTTACCTTTTTTGCTATCTTGGTATGAAGAATTTTTATCACTGTAAACCGTGTTTATGGACAAATGCTGTCTTTTTGTTGTTATATTATTTTGTGATTCTAAGTACACCTGATAATGATATTTTGTTTATGTCAATTGCCACATATGAATGCATGTCAATTAAAAAAGCTTGTGCATTTGTAATATACACAAAAGAAGAACAAACGAAATAGTACACTAATGAACACAACTTACACATAGAACAAGGAAACAACAGTTACACATAGAACATTACAACAAACACTAATAAAATACATACATATCAAAGCACAGCTACCATCTTCACCAACATAAACGCCAAAAAGAGGTTGTTTTTGCTACCAAATTTTTTGCAAGATAGCATAAAAAATAACAAGAAAACAAATGAACAGCCATGAGTTAAATAACATCATCTTCAAGCATCTAATTTGTTCTTCTTTCACTGCAACATCTTTTTCCAATTTGTTGATTTTCTCCAACTTCTTCTCCAACACTTCAATCTCACCTTCTAGTATCTCAATTCTTTTCATCTTTAACTCCATGACTTCAAGCTCAGACTCAAGCGTATTAATTTTATTGATTAATCCAGGTATAATAGCCCTGGACCTCTCACAAACCTCTCCATCCAACCACCTAAAAAATTTGCAATTCTAGAACAAATAACAACAAAGTTAGACAGAGATTTAGAAGTACGTGGTCACCATAAACTTGAAGCCATAAAAATTAGCAAATATACATGAAACCATAAACTTACCATGTTTGAGCAACCAAAAAAAAGCCTTCCTGGATTGCTGGGTTTCCATGTGGTTCTCACAAAAACAATTCTACCACAGAAAACAATACATTGGAGAGGCATTCACAAACTCCGATGGCTGCTAAGTAGAATGAAATGATTGAGTGTTGGAGGCGATGGGGATGATGGAGCTGATGATGACCCAGATGATGTCATTGGTAAAGAAGAGCTTGAAGAAAATCGAGAAATTAGGGTTCCAAGTTGGGGAGAAATCGATTTTGTTGTCTGAAAAAAGGGGGGACTTTCTCTTTTAAATCTATTAAGTGGATATTAAATTTAATACAATAATCATATTAAATATATTCTAAATTTTTTGGGGGAAATTTTTCCCACATAAAATGCGATGATGTGGCGTGCAACTTGTTTGAAAATGAAGACATGGTAAAGCATTTTTGGCCATGTGTCCCGTTTATGCCACGTGGATAAATCATGGTGGTTTTTCAATTGTGGTTTTCAGATTCCGGCAAAAATTGTACCATAAAACTGAATTTTTCCACATAATGTCTTTTTTTCACCGGAAAACGAAATATACTAGTTTTGCTAAATTCGGGTCTTTGGTATACCAAAAATTCATTTCTCTCTTAAATTTAAAGTAGGAAATTCCTTTATGGGTTGGATGGGAGAGTTAATAATAATTTTATTTAATGTGTCCCAACCCTAAGCAGCATAGACGATATAGGAATGCATTAAAAGAAACTAAGATCTTCATTAATTAATTATGTAACATATTTTTAATAAAATAATAAATAAATTAATTATATAATATATTTTTAATAAAAGAATAAATGATAATAATGGTTAGTTTTCAAGCCTAATGATTTCGAAGTGTTCTTGCAATAGGATTCGTAATTCATTCCGTTTAGAGTTCCCAGCCTAATAGGAAAAGGAAACAAATATTCCTTATATATATGAACGTCCCTAGTTGAAAATTTTCGAAAAAAAAAAAAACATATTCTGCATTCGTTCTTGCTGCTTTCTTGAATCTTGATCATCTTTTTGAACAATAACTTCACACTCATTCAAAACGCCAACGATGTTGATCGAAAGAGATTTTATATCATTGTTAGACTTGGCATTGAGGTCTAATCATACTGCTGAATCTGTCCGAACCAACGATGTGGATACGACGTTGAGGTTGTCAAGTTTCAGGCGGGAGAAGAAGAGTGGACTGGACGAGTTTTCTCCGGTGTCCACAAGCATTAATCCCATGCCACTGCATTGTTTCCACGAGGGAATCGGGTTTTTCTCATCCGAAGAATTCTGGCGCCTTGATGATTATTCTCATAGAATTGGTCGTAATAAGGGTGTTGAGATTTCTGGAACTAGTCATGTTTCGAGCCCTGCTTCTGATCATGAAGAATCCGGCCAGATGAAGAACAAGAAGAGGAAGAGTGCTGGCAGTTGCAGTAAAGATGAGGCAAATAAAAGAACTAAAAAGGGGAAATTTATCATATCGCCTGAAGAAGAAAGAGTTTCTTCTCTTGATGACATTCCAGCCCTCGTGAAAGTAGTCATGTCGGAAAATGGGACGACGATGCCAGTCTTCCTGTACAAGAAAAAGCTTGAAGCTTCTGACGTGAGCAAAGGACTAAACTGCAGGTTGATGATAAACGAACATGTTAAGCTGATGGAGTTCCTGACGGTGGAAGAAATACGCGATATGAGTAAATTAGGGCTCAACTTTTCTGGAATTGATTCATCCGGGAGAGCCTACGAGCTTCGTCTCAAGAACTGGCCCAGTTTGAACACAGTATTAGTAATGAACTACAAGGGATGGGGCAAGCTGATCTCCCAGAACAATGTCGAGAAAGGCGATTGGGTACAACTCTGGGGTTACCGGCGCTCGGGGAAGTTTTGCCTGGCTGTTGAGTTTAAGAAAGCAGAAGCAGTTGGAGAAGCTGGAAACAGTGGTGTTGATGTTGCAGTTGGAGAAGCTGGAAGCAGTGGTGTTATTGATATTTAGATGTTTTGACAGCTTAATTTGTGTGAGGTTTTGCAGATGTTGGCAATTTTTGTAACATAGCCTGCTTTTTGCTTTGAACTATTTGTGTTTGTTGTTTTTGTGGATTGTAATTCAAAAGTTGGACATTTTATATAGTTTGAAGGTTTCAAAACATTGTTCTAAATTACAAAGTCAGCCTATTATTTTCGTGCTCCTACATATACATTATTGGCTTCTGAAATTACACTTCTCCCTGGCATTACCAACTAATTACACCCATTCATGCACATAATTTAATGGCATTATGGCTGACCAAAAAATAATAATTAAATGGCATTATAACTCAAATTTTTGAGAAAAACATTCTTAGATTGCAAAATGCCTAGTTCCGGTGTAAATATATTAGAAGAACTTAAGTTTATGCATTGTTAAAACTTGAAACTGAAAATCATAAAAACAGAAAAAAGAAAGATATTATTTGATTTTTTTTTACATTTTTTTTAACAGTTGATTTTGCTTAGTGTTCCCCTTCATATTCGGCTAGTTGCATTGGCATAATTACGAGCTCCCCTGAGATATATGAAAAAAATATGAATTCTTTCTTAAAATTTGAGAAATTATGAATACAGAGGTCTGCACTTTTTCTTACAAATTGCTCTATCATGTTGTTAGTAATATTATTTTTAGAAATTCCGAATCTAGGGTATATTGTAATTATATGGAAAGTGTAAGGATATATTTGTAATGAAATTCCACTCTTGTATATTAGCGAAATCAAATATTTAAATAAAAATATATATCTTCATGATCTATGTGTCATCCCAAATAATCATGTAAAATGCCCACAACTGAATAATAGAAAAATACAAGTACATCAAGCAGACAAATAAAGTAATAAAATCCGTAATACTGTCCACTTTATCAAATCATCAGCTGACCCCTTAGAAAAACACTCACATTCGGGCAGATGTAATGATCCCCGATAAAACTTTTGAAAATCACCGTTTGATGTTGCTAATTAACTATTACCCTTCACATTTTGCAGTTTCATCATTTGCTATGTAAATATAAAACTTAATCATTCGAGTATTTGTTTAATTAGTTATAAAACTGAATGGATCCAAGTAAATATAAATTATCAATATTTGCCTTGATTATATCCTGTATATAACTCCGGTAATGCCAAATATCGGCATTGATATATTATGCAACTAATTTTATAGGATGTTTAGAGTTAACTACTTATTGTATTTGAGTTTTGAGATTGTATTTGAATTTTAGTTAATTCCCTCAAATCCAAATATAATTAATTCTACAGATACACGAATGAACATAAATATAAATGTTCTTCATTCAACAATCAACTATTGCATAGTGTAATAGTTATTCACATTTTATTTAATTTTACAAATTTAAATATAAGTAGTTAATAAGAATTGAGAATAAAATAGAAAATTCATGTTGTAGTTAGTTTACAAAAAATAAAAGAAAAAATTACAAATTTGGGATATGAAGTACCCCAATTTGATATTTTATGTCATTAAGTGTTGCATGGCAATTTAAGGATTTCAAGTAGTGAAAAGTGATAATTTAACGATATCTTTTTCTCAAATTTTAAATTAACGCCGATCAAGTCACGTGTTGACGTAAGGCATGAATTTTTTAAAAATATTGATGTGACACTTTTTTGTTGACGCCTCCCAACCAAGAGACATATGAATAGTTTCTTTATGTAGCATTTACATTTTACACTCTCAATTTTTCAACAAAAGAATTTAAACCCTCACTTCACTCAAAAACCACACATACAATTTGAGAAAAAGGAAGAAATCCACAAACATGTTGAAGGTCAGCTATGGAGAAGCAATGTGTGATTGTGGGAAGCTGGTGGTTAGGTGAACGCCTTGAAAACCCGATAATCTCGATTGGCGCTTCATATTCCTCCCAAATAAGATATGCCTACGATTTCTTTTTATCAATTTTATTTTTTCAAATAAGTTCTAATTTTCTTTTTCTTTTGAACCTTGGATTTCAGGCGTGTAGATTCTTTATCAGATGTTTCCTGCCTTACACATGATTGGATTCGACACTAGTTTGGAGTTGGACATAAATTGTCCTTAAATTGTTGTGTTTCACTATTTGGAATCCTTAAATTGCAATTGCAATACTAGTGGCATGGAACATGAATTTAAGGATATTTAATGTCTCAAATTTACAATTTTCTCAAAAATAAAATTTCAATATAGAGTGTAAGCTAAAAGTTTATTTGAATTAGAGAGTGAACTAAAAGTTTTTGTTAAATGAAGAATTTTCTTTTATAAATTCAAATGTAAGTATTTGATAGAATTTAAAGGTAACATAAACAAAAATAAACAATTTATGTTAGTAGATGGCTCATAAAAAATAAATTTTCAATATTATGGGGATAAAATTAAAAAATTATTTGAATTAGGAAGTGAAATCAAAATTTTTGGCCAAACAGGAAGTTTTTAAATAAAAATCCTCTAATTTATTGTTAATAAACTTTTAAGCAAAAGGGAATTTGGAAGAGGTATCGAGGTATGAAATAGAACTAAGTTAAAAATGAATTAGCTACAAATTAAAGACATATGATATGAGACACTAGTAAATTATAATTTACTTAATAAAGGGAAATTAATCACGTTTCCTTTTCACATTACCCAAACCTAAATCAATAAGGAAATACGAGTTTTTTTTTATTGTGTCCCTACCCTGAGCAGCATAGACGAGATAGGAATACACTAAAACAAATTAAGATCCTTATTAATTATATCATTTTTTTTTGTTGCTGTTGGGAATTAATTATATCATATATTTTTAATAAAATAAAAAATGATAATAATTGTTAGTTTTTAAGCTTGTTGATTTTCGAAATGTTCTTGTGATAGGAAACAAACTAGGGTTGGATTCATTCGATTAGAATTCCATTCCATTTAGAGTTCCCTTCCTAATAGGGAAAGGAAATTAAACAACTAGTCTTAAATTCTTATATATATACATTAAAGGGCCTAGTGATTTTCGATAACATATTCAGCGTTCGTTCTTGCCTCTTTCTTGATCATCTCTTTCGTTCTTGCTTCTTTCTTGATCATCTATTTGAACACCTAAAATAATGGCGTCCAAAAAAGAATGGATAACTTTGTTCAGCGTGAGAATGAGGCCTAATTATATTGAAGAATCTCACCGGAGTAACCATGTGGATACGACATTGAAGTTGTCTAGTTTCACGCCGGAGAAGAAGATTGGAGTGGACGAGTTTTCTCCGGTGGCATCGACAAGTAATCCCATGCCGATGCATTCTTTCCATGAGCGAAACTGGTTTTTGACGTTCGAAGAATTCTGTAGCCTTCAAGATTATTACCGTATGGTAGATCAGTGTCATCGTAATAAGGGTGTTGAAATTCCTGGAACTTGTCATCAGGTTTCGAACCCTGTTTCTGATCATAAAGAATCCGGCCAGATCAAGAACAAGAAAAGGAAGAATGTTGGCAGTTGCAGTAAAGATGAGGCGAATAAGAGGACTAAAAAGGAGATATTAATCATATCACCTGAAGAAGAAAGAGTTCCTTCTCTCGATGACATTCCAGGCCTCCTGGAAGTAATCATGTCAGAAAACGGGACGACAACGATGCCCGTCTTCCTGTACAAGAAAAAGCTTGAAGCTTCTGATGTGAGCAAAGGACTGAACAGGTTGATGATAAACGATCGTGTTAAGCTGATGGAGTTCTTGACAGAGGAGGAAATAAGCGATCTGTCTGGCCCTAACGTAAAAAAAGGGCTCAACTTTTCTGCAATTGATTCATCGGGAAGAGTGTACGATCTTTGTCTCAAAACCTGGCCAAGTTTGAAATCGGTGCTAGTAATCAACTCTAAGGGATGGTACAAGCTGATTGCTGAGAACGATGTCAAGAAAGGCGATTTTGTACAGCTCTGGGGTTACCGACGGTCCGGAAAATTTTGTCTGGCGGTTGAGTTTAAGAAAGCCGAAGGGGCCGGAGAAGCTGGAAGCGGCTATGCTGTTGTTGCTTCAACTGGAGAAGACACAGTCGTGGAAGCCAGAAGCTTTAAAGAAGGAGAAGCTGGAAGCAGTGGTGTTGATAGTGATTCATCTAAAGAAGAAGCAATGGGAGAAGCTGTTTAGGTGGTTTTGACAGCTTAATTTGTGTGAGGTTGCAGATGTTGGCAAGTTTTGTAAAATAGGGTGCTTTTTGCTTCAACTTTTTCTTTGTTGTTTTTGTTGTTAGTGTTCTGAAGTTAGACATTTTATATAGCTTCAAGATTTCAAATCATTGCATTGTTCTAAGTTACAAACAAGGTATACAATTCCGTCAAAAACAAAACAAGGTATACAATTTTCATGCAATAGTTAACAGTACCTCTCATGCTAATACTACATGGGTACACCGTGGAAAATTTCAAGTACATTCGATCGAACCCAACTAATTATAATGGAAATTAACTGTGTATATACTTATTATATAATTTTTCATTCTTTTTAAAATTTTCACTAATCACATGACGAGTGTAAAATATTCGTCCCTTCATTATAACGATTTAGCCGAGCCATATACTCAGATTAAAATTTTCCACTTTTTGGCTTTGAAATTACAGTAATTTCACACTGGCATTACCCACTTGCAC
This sequence comes from Lippia alba, assembly GCA_037834125.1. Lineage (NCBI taxonomy): Eukaryota > Viridiplantae > Streptophyta > Magnoliopsida > Lamiales > Verbenaceae > Lippia > Lippia alba. The sequence continues at coordinate 1,947 of JBBMKE010407624.1, read as the reverse complement.
CGATTCATGCACATAATTAATTGACACTATCACTCAAAATTTTTGAGAAAACAGTCCCAGATTGCACCTAGTTCCGGTGTAAATTTTAGAAGAACTAATTTTATGTATTGTTGAAACTAAAGTCATAAAAAAAGAAAAAAGAAAGATATTAATTATTTGAGTTTTATTACAGTTGATTTTGCTAAGTATTACCTTCCATATTTGGATGCTTGCATTTGTGATAATTGCAAACTCTCCCTAAAATATGACAAAATACGAATTTCCCATAAATTTTGAGAAATTATGAATAACCCCAAGATTCTACATTCTCTCACAGAAATTACCTAATTAGTTAGTTACATTGTTAAATTTTGATGTCGTTAACAATATTATTTTTAGAAATTGCAAATATACCATTTAGGGTATATTGTAATAATATTAAAGGTATAGTCGTATATTTGTAAGGTTAGTTAATTTATAATTTTTTAATTGAAAATTTTGTATTTAATTTAATATATATTTATAAATAAAAATTAAAATAATATTTCATGCATATTTATTCTTATGAAGTATGATAAAAAAATTATATATTCTACCTTATATTTATGTATGTTTTGCATCATTTGAAATAATAAAAATTTCCTCCAAAATAAAAAATCAAAATAACCAAACCAATATCGATTAATACACTAGCAAATTCAAATAAAAAATTCGTCAATGTTATCTAAACAAATATCTCCAATTTTAATTATCCCTAATGCGTCTACTTAAAAACTAATACTTTAATATAAATATGCATACTCAATATTAATAAAAATATATCATGTATACATAAGTTCTAAATATGAAACTAAATCATCATAAATACATTCAGATATCATTAATTCACTATCTTTGCAACATAACACATAAATATTATTTAATTATAACTATATAATATATATTATTATATTAAGAGAAAGACCCTTGGACTACTGCACGCTTTGTTTTGAGGATTTTTTTTTCACCACAATGCGGTGCTTTGTTAATTACTGTTAACTTTACTTTTATTTCACCTCACTTAATTTTTTATTTTTTTTACATATTTCTTTAAATTACATTTTAATTATTTTTTATGAATATCATTTATTTATCATAATTCTAAAAATTATATTAAAGATAATTATAAAATATATATTAGGATCAATAGTTTAATTTAATATATTTTAGTAATAATAATTTTTTATTTGTACACATTAAATGTGTGAAGTTACTAGTAGCGACAAGGTTCAATTATAATTTGGACATGTCATAATTCATGGACCACTCGAAATTTGATATGTGTACTTTAAAGCCACCTCAGATACTCTGATGGATCAGTCAAAACTAATGAGTAACAACTCTAAAATAGTCACAAGTCCCTCATCGATGACTGAGCATGACATACGGACTTCCTACCGGCCCCACGAAGAAGTTCATCGGGCACTCATAGCGCGTTAGAGGGGTACAGATTATATACAATGAACTCCTCAAGATCTCGTGAACTAATGCCTCTCTAGCTTTCCATGAATATCCCTCGAGAAAGAACACCTCAGGGATAAAACACTCCCATCAACACATTAAAGGCCCCTTGTCCCTCGATAACGATCCAATGGTGTTCTCTGACAAATCGTAATCATCGTGTCCCTACTATGGTCTCTTTTACGACCATCTTTTTTGCAGGTCTACAGATACTTTTTTTCAAACAACCCTCGTTGAACTACGTGTTCAGGGCGAAAGTCCTTTGTACCTGAACAACATAGAATTGTCAAAGGGTCCTCAACCCTTACATACATATTGCTCACATAGGTCGTATCTGTCATCTATTATACCAATTTCTCACATGCACACAAATCAATGACATCCTTTATATCAATTTATCACATGCACACAAATAGTTCAATGAATATCAATGACTATACATATGTATACACTGACAATGAGATTAAT
>JBBMKE010407623.1:0-23167 GCA_037834125.1 Lippia alba | reverse complement strand
TGTAAAAATGCATTCGAGAAGATAAAAATTATAAATAAAGATAAAACGATGTTAAAATACCTTGATTGATAAATCTCAAAATGCTATGAAAAATGATAAATGTAAAGATAGGAGAAGACCAAAAATAATCTTAAACTTGCAATAAGAAATATAGAAAAAGGTTAATATATGTATCTAAGAATATAAAATCTATCAAGATGGAAACTTAAATCATTAAAAGTAAGTAAGAGAACATAAAACTATAATATAATAAATAGCTTTCTAAATTCTAAGAAAGTCTTCAACATAAAATGAAAAATTGAAAATCAATTAAAAATGGCAAGAGAAGATAAATAAATGTATACGAATTAAAAAGTGAAATTCCAACCTTTCAAAAATTATCAAATTGTTTTTAGAATTTCATGACAAATCGATTATTATGCACTGATAATTGTGCTTATTCTTAAATTTATTTTTCAATATATAGAGTTTAGCAACGGAAACCTTTATTACTTGCCTAAACAACATGTTAAATAATGAATTTTAGTTATATAAGTGTTAATATTCTAACTATAAAAGATGAAGGAGAAATCTCATATTTGAACAGTTACCATGAATAATGAATTCTTTGCTAAAATAGCTATGATCATTGCATAAATTAAACAATTAAAAAAATACAAATAAATAAGTTTATTGATGAACACCACAATAATTTTCTTTTTTTAATTTTAACACAAAATTAAATATTTCAGAATCGGATTCATACATCGACTCCAACTCACAAGAAGTAAAGTCCCAAAGGTTCTTAAAAAATCTGATTTATAATTCTCAATAATCATCAAAACCATTACTTCATTCATCTTCTCTCTCCGGAGAAGGACCCACATAGCAACAATATTTTCTGTATAAAATTGTATCGCTCCCAACCAATTGATCCGTACTCGGCGATGATGAAGTAGGCCAACATAAGATGTGTAACTATCTCAGTGGATAATTTCTCATTCAAATCGAGTCAAGTTGGTGGATGTGTAACTATGCTCCTAACTGACACAATAAATTAATAACATTAAATAATCATGAATGATTATAACATAAATAATAAGAAAAACGAATTGATAAAGCTGATGGTGTTGGAATCGGATTAGGGATAATCAAACACCAAACATAATAAATTTGTGAAGGGGAAATACCATCATAGGCGTATTTGAGCCTCAGGAACTGGGTTCCCAAAGAGCGTAGATTCTACCAGCTAGGGTAACACCCGAAAAAATGAAAGAGATGAAGCTGTGTAAGCTTGAAGTTATGCAGCAATGGAGTTTCCAGTTCAATGCGTGAGTATTTCTTGCGAGTGAAGAAAGCTTGAGGAAAGTGTGAGTGAATTCCCTCATTTATAGGTTGAGGGTGAGGGGTATTTGGTAATATTGCCCATGTGGTCCTGAAAGAGTGTTGCCCTAGACACGTGGCGAGGCGTGAGGGCTTGAGAGTGACATGCGTGTGTCAGGCCTACCTTTTAGGTGGTTGTGCACAGCTGTGGTGTCAACGGCAGTTAAGGGATTATTCTCTCGAGCGAAGGGGTGCTTGTTCATGAGCCATCGAGCGTACTGACGCTCGGGATAGTACCTCCTTTACCAGAGAGAGGAGCGTTGAACTAACGAGCGTACGAGGCTTGAGGATTGACTCTTCCGAGGGAGTAACCCCTCTCAGGATGGTCCTTTTGGACAGAGCTGCGACGAGGGTCAGGGCCTCGTGCTTTAAGTGGACCCGAGGGTGAGTTCTCACTTTGTAGGTGAGGTAGAGAAGGGGCTAGATTCCTCTCACGAGCCCCGCTCCTTCGAGTGTTCCCCCCAAGCGATTTCTAGCTCCCAAGAGCGTCTCGGGAGCGTGACACGTGGATGGTGGAGATATGGGCGTATTTTGGGTCCATCAAAAGCTAAAATAAAAAATATTAACATCAAATAATTAATCCAAAACGCTAAATAACCACAACAATCAACTATGAAAAAAGAAATCAAAACACAATAAATTAACAACAAAATGAAAGAACATATATAACAAAAAAATTGTGCTGGGAGGGAGAGAGAGAATATTATAATAAAATGAGTAGTATAAAAAATAAATGAAAAGGAAGAAGATGAGTCTCATTTTATAATGTACGGTAAATAAATATTTCATAATTACATAAAATATTTTACTATCTATAAAATCAATTAGTATTAATTATGATTTTCAATTTTTGAAATAATAGAGAGTGACAATAAATTAGGTATTGATTGGTAGGTAATTATTTACATTTATAAATTAATTTCATCCAAATTTACTTTTATATATATATATATATTCCAAATAAACAAATTAATAAGAATCTTCTTAATTAATTAAAAGAATTAAGTTTTCAAACAAATAAATAGTATAGCATTGAGTTCATATTAGGTATTTTAATATATAAAAATTGTAATTCATTTAATTTAATTACCACATTTTGGAATGATCCCGCATATAATTTCCTTCTTCTTTTCTCAAATAATTTAGGCAAAATTAAGGGATTAATTATATTAACACTAATAGTGGACGATTAGGATAAATACTTATCAATTTACAACTCATAAAATAATTAATAATAAAATCATGTCAAATAAGGAAAATCTGTTTTGGATCTACAAATAATAATTTTTGTAGATATTAAATAGATAGTACTAAAGTATAGTATAAATATCAATCAACGGAAATTTTACTATAATTAAAATATTTAAAAAATATGAGAAATAAAAATCAAATTTCATGAGTTTTATTTGAATTTTAGGTATTGTTATTGATTGAATGAGCTGTATTTGAATTTAAATCAACATATATTACCCTAAACTTATGCATGTAAATAAATTGTATCATAAATTGATACTTTAATTTAGGACAACTTCAAAAAATTAAGGGTTATTAAATTGCTAAATAAATAAATAAATATAATAATATCCATCAACCAATCACAACTTTTAGTTTTAATTAACATTTTCAAAAAAACCACAAAATTCCATTCAGTCAAAATTGATTTAATTGGCGTCAAAGACATCCTTCCTATATATTATAGTACTAGCACGAACCCCCATGCGATGCACGAAAATTAGTTCAGTATAATTTTTTATTAATATTTTTCTTCAAAAAAGAGAAAAAATGATCGATAGAAAAAATATTTTTATGTGTTATATTTTATTTAAAATTATGCCAATGCTTTCATTCGTGTTGATAGTTATTTAGGGTATTTACATATTTGATGTTATGCATTCGATCTCAGAATATTAAAGATAAGAAAAGAGAAACAACATAAATAAAGATTTAAAAGAGTAATAAGGTTAAAAGACATTATAATATCATTCGTTGTGTAAATTAAATATACAGAATAATAGAATAGAAAGAATGCTATGTATACATATTTTTTTTTATCAAAATAAATAAATTTATCGATGAACACCATAGTAAGGTTTTGTTTTAAATTATTTGTAACACAAAATTAAATATTTCAAAATAGGATTCACACATCGACTCCAACCCATAAGAAGTAAATCAAGTTCCAAAGAATCTTAAAAAATCTGATTTATAACTCTTAATAGTCATTAGAACCATCATTTCATTCATCTTCTCTTTCTGGAGGAGGACTACATTGTAACAACATTTTCTGCAGAAAATTATATCGCTCCCGACTAATAGATTCGTTATTGGCGATGTAAAGTAGGCCAATATCGGATAATGGCCAAAATAGGATGCGTAACTATCTCGGTGGATGTTCAGTGTCCATTAAAATCGAGTCAAGTCAGTATGGCTAATGCCGACATACTTGGCCTGCAAGTGCTCGAGCTAGGAGTTGGAGTTAATCCTATCACTCGCCTGCATGTTGATTATATTGTTGGATACTTGGCTAAGTTCCTGATTAACACAATAATCAAAATAATCATGAACGATTATAACATAAATAATAAGAAAAAAAATTGATAAAACTGAAAGAAAAAATATAAACATCAAATAATTAAACTAAAATGTTAAATAACCACAACAATCAACTATGAGAAAAGCAATCAAAACAATTAAGCTAGCCAACAAAATGAAAGAATATATGCGAGAAAAAAATTGTGTGTACGGAGGGAGGGAGAGAGCGAGAGACAGAGAGTAATGTAATAAACTTAGTATAAAAGATGAATGAAAATGAAGAAGTGAGGCTCATTTTATAATGTAGAATAAATAATTATTATGCAATTACATAAAAAAATATTACTGTATAAAATCAATTAGCATTAATTATGATTTAATTTTCAAATTTTGAAATCATAGAGAGTGAACATAAATTAGGTATTGATTGGTAAATAATTATTTACATTTACAGATTAAATTTCATCCAAATATACTTATTTGTATATATATAAATAATGCATTCCAAAAAAATAAATTAATAAGAATTTTCTTAATTAATTAAAAGAATTAATTGTTCAAACAAATAAATAGCTAGTATATCATTAGTTCATATTCCATATTTTAATATATAAAATTTTTAATTGATTTAATTTAATTACCACACTTTGAAACAATCATGCATATAATTTCCTTCGTCTTTTTTCAAAAAAAAAAAAGGCAAAATTTAATGGATTAATTATATTAACACTAATAATGGATGAATAGGATAAATAAATTCAATTACAACTCATAAAAGAATTAATAACAAAATCATGTCAAATAAGAAAATTTTGTTTTGAAACTACAATTAATAATCTTTTTAGATATTAAATAGAGAGTACTCGCGCGAGTATAGATATAAATATCAATCAATGAAAATTTTTATCGTAACTAAAATATTGCAAAAGGTATGAGAAATAAAAATTGAATTTCATAAGTTTTATTTGAATTTTGGGTGTTGTCATTAATTGTATGAGTTGTATTTCAATTAAAATATATTTGCCTAAACTTATGCATTCAAATAAATTTTTGCCATAAAATGATACTTTAATTGGGGACAACTTGCAAAAATCAAGGAACATATAAAATTGTTAAATAAATAAATAAATTTAATAATCATCAACCAATCACAATTTTTAGTTTGAATTAAAATTTTCAAAAAAACCACAAAATTTCATTCAATCAAAATCAATTCAATTGGGGTCAAAGATACCCTTCATATATATTATAAATATAGATATAGATAGATACCTGGACACTTGGCAATATTTGATCAGTGCAGCAGGAATGTGAAGCATGGAGTATAGCAGGGGATCCTGTGCGTAAAAGTATAATAGGTTTATTATTTTTTTTCATTCATCAGTTGGGCTAAGGGTGGTGAGTTAATTTTCAAAAATAAAAGATTTTCTATGTCAGTAAAAATACATATTTTTCTATTAGTGATTTTGTACGTTCGATACATGTGTATAAAAAGATATTAAATTAAAGATTTTATGTTATTATTTAATTTATATTTATTTTTAATATAATGATAATGTTTTGATAAATAAATAAATAAAATAAGATAATATTAAATTTGTATAAAGTAATAGTTCAAAAAATATTAAAGATATATATAGAATTAAAAATATTGAAATGATGTGAGAAAAAAAAGAATTAAATATAAATAATGGTGGAAGATATTAAGGAGAAGACTAAATACGTTGGATGAATTTTTGTTCAAAAGAGTAAAGATAAAAAAAGAGTATGTGATGTCAAATGAGTCTTACTTAATATAATATAATAATATAAATGATACTTTCAATTAACACATTGATCACTCAGTGATTTTCGCCATAGCGCCCTTCGATATAGTTAATTCCAACTTAAAATTAATTTTACTTATATTTACAAAGAAAATATATCATTTATTTCTATTAAATTACTATAAATAATGTGTCCCATTCTCCGCCTTTATATAATTGTAAGCATGGAGGGGGGGTTGATCGTCATTAATTATTCTCGCTGGAAATTATACGTACGTGTAGTTTATTCATCTCAAAAAATTCTAGTCCAAATTCGATTTGGTCGAACCTAATTAATTAAAAAGATAAGTATATTACACTTGTTATTTGATTGGTCACTCTCCTTAAATTTTTCATCAACCACACAATAAGTGTAAAACATTCACCCTCTCGTTACACCGATTTGGTCGAGTCGAGCTTAGACTAGAATTACCCATTTATCCCTCTACATTTCCATAAATATGTCTCAATTTCTAGATTGTAATTCCAAGATTTTGTACACATGCAGTGATGCAAGAGATATTCTAGATTTTTTTTAAAAAAAATTAATTTAATTTTGGTGTGCTTTTTTTTGAGATGTATTCTTTGGGTGTATCACAATTTTGAAATTTTTGACTTTTTCGAAAAATGAAATTACCGTAGTGAATAATGATTCTGCTTTAAAAAAAAGTGGAATTACTATAGTGAATAGTAATTTCATTTTTCTAAAAGCGTGCGGATTTAACAAAAAAATTATGAGTGTGTATGTTGCAATCATAATTTTTTTTAAATCCGTTTTTGACAAAAGTAGAATCACTATTCATTACAGTAATTTCGCTATTTCAAAAAATAAAATAATTATTCGCTATAGTAATTCTGCAAAAGCGAAAAATCTCAAAATTACAATACATCCAAAAAATATATAAAAAAGTACAATATCTTAAAAACATCAAATTTAGAAATTCTCCTATATTCTACAACAAGAATGAACGACAGACATTTTAAACAAACTTGTCTTGTCTCTTAATCACTTCAATCGCTTCGCGGATTAGAAGGATAATTTATTTACTTTAATTCAATTATTCCGAGCTAAGAAGTGTAAAGATTGCGACTCCTACACAATAATACAAAATTAATAAAGCATGTTTACTTGTGGCTATAGCTCAACTATAATCGACTCTATTCAACCATATCAAACACTTTCATCAAGTGATATGAGTAATTATGAATTTATTATTAATTTCTTTTGGTGGAATGAATTTGTGATTAAATGACTGTATTAGTTATATATTAAAAGTTTATTCCTTTTTCCGAGGAAATTAAATTAGATTTAAGTGTGTTATAGAGGGCCGAACAGGTGTGCTGATCAGTTAGCGAAGTCGGGATAGTAACATTTAGTGGGGTTATAATTGTTAATATCAATACTAAATCATGTATTACTTAATAAATATTTAATAACTTTTATTTTATGAGCTAAAATTTTTATGTGATTTAGTTAGGTTGAACACATACTTTCACAATAAATAATGTTATAGATAGTTGGATTGAATAAGAAGACGATCCTCCATTTCCAAAAAAAATAAAAAACTAAAAAAAAAATATATATCTATTACATATATGTCTTGTTAGAAATATTCAAATCCAACAAAATTAAGTATGTTTAAGTCGTCATACAAACCCTTTGCCAGGAAACAATATAAATTAGAATCTGAAAAAAAAAAGGAAATAATATAAATTAAAATAAAGTAATAGTTGCTGCTATTGACGATTACCAGTGCTTTTATAATATAAAGAAAACCTTACGACCCAAAAAAAAAAAAATTAATTCCATCATTTCTGGCAGTATCACTACTATACCACTATAAATGTATATCCAGTATGATTAATTAGTGTCGATGCGACAAATTTAGACAACGTTTGTGTCGCCAATTACAATGCAAAACCATTTCTCTTTTGTCACGAAATCATATAATTAGTGTCTAAGTTCACTTAAATATTCTCGTTACTTTTCTCTTTCCGAGCGTTGCTGCAAAAGAAGAATGTAAAGACTAAGACCACGCAACTGTGATAGAAAATTCCCCCAAACCAGAATATATATTCCGTTCAGATCGACCAAAACTAAATCATGTACGAAAAGTCTAAATGGAGAGCAAGTTAATTAATCACGTTTGGCTGAGTACTAATGCGGATAATAATACCTTAACCATCTTTCCACGGAATTAACGTTTGCCAACAAGTTCCTAACCATGATTTTGGTGCAACGCACCCCAATCAAATATTCTAATAATATATGTCGGAAACATTGTCATACCGCTAGCGTATTGGACACGAGAAGTTTCAGAACTTATTGAGTTTTATACTTTTATTTGAAATAGAACATTAAATTACTGTTCAGAAAAAATATTTATTAATTATATTTAAACTTTTTAACTTATATATAAAGTTTATTGAGTTAGATATTTTTTGACATGCGAACTATAGTATTTTTTGCAACTCGCAAAATAAACTATTTCAGCATGTAAACTGTTAAATAATATTTGTATTTATGACACGTTACCATCTAAAGTCTAAACTCCATTTTTAGTGGTTTTGGCTAAAAATAGCATACGTGTATGCACTATAATATGTTATGTGTCTTGCTTTTTAGACAAAATATTTGAAAAATAAATTTATATGACATTTATAAACACAAACATTAGATAAAGATTTACAAGTTAAAATATTTTTTTCTAAGAATTGCAAAAGCATTTTTATATTTTCCTCCATACGGCATACAACATCACAGACATGGTGACACAAGAATATATAACTATAAACATTAGCGGTCCATCTCTGTAAATATGTATGGCTAGAGGACCCTCTTCGTGGTTCTCTGCATTGCGTTGCTTAGCAAAACAAATGACTTTTGTCGTTTATTTTTCTAGTCAGTACTTTTGTCTTTCACATCTTGTAAAAGAAACATACGTACTGTGGATGTACGATAATATGTGTATAATGATTGTCCACGTTAGCCGTAAAGCTTGGTTGGGTTGACGATGATGTTCGAGATTGAAGACAGTGGTCGGGAGTCGCAAAATATGTTAGTTCATTTGGTATTTATCCATACCTTCACTGTCTGCATATCATTAGTTTGTGGCAGTTCCACTTTTGATGTGCATATGTGCCGCTTATACATGTTGAGTAACGATGACTTAGTTCATGTACATCACAATCGATTGATATCTAATAGTTTGACGTTATGCTAGTTTAAACTAAGAGTGTGTGATTAAGTTCTTAATTATGCAACAAACATTAGTAAAAAAAACTCTATCTTAAGGTTCGACTCAAATGGAATGATCAACAACTCGAGTTCCTAATAGTGCAATTATCATTTATAAGGAAAGTTTTATATAAAACATGCTTAATTTTTTTTTTCATAAATGATTTTAAGTTCAAGAAAATTGCTCAATAAATTAATGGAACTTCCATACATCTTTTATGAAAATCTATAATTTATATAAACTATAAAACATCTTCCAAGATATATTTTTGAAAAATATTAAAATATAGTTAATCAATTTATGAATAAACTTTTATAATGGCTTATTAAATAATATTGGTCCAACAATGTTCTTTGTAAAAGAAAGAACATGTTGTCTAGGGGATAGGGTCCCATTTTGTACCACTCTACTTTATGAACATGTTCTGGTACGTGTAAATTGTAAAACCATTTGTCACCCGTCAATTTAAATAATAAATAAGGTATTCTCGAATTGATTGAAGTGAACAGCTTCTACAAAATGTTCTCATAAATATTCCAACTTTTTGTAAGCCTCATTCCTACGTAATATCATAGAAAAGAAAAAAGTTTCATCTTAAGATACCTAAATTAAAAGAAAAGAAGGAAAAGACAAAGTTTCATCTTAATATATATATCTAAAATAGCTAGTGACTGGCCTATCTGAAATTCTCAATACATAAATTCCAACATGATTTGTCACGTCGGTAGAAAAGAAAAGAGAATAATACATAGAAAAATGAATATGGGAAGGTTGATCGAATTTTCAACTTTTGAATATTCTAATTACTTAGGTCATTATTAGCATTTCAATGGAGGAGGCAGCACAGCTCCGCCCTCCAAGTCATACTTCCGGCAAGACAGCCTATAGCTTTATGTGTTAGGAAAAGTGTGTTCGTAACTCTTGACGCCATCAAATTGATGCGAGTATTTATTGACTTTGTTTTTATAAATATGAAGTTCTTTATAATTTACTTGGTTAATTAATTAATAGAAATGCAAATTTCAATTTCCCTTTCACAATTCAATAGTAGGGGTGTTAATTCGAATGGATTGAATGAGTTCATATTAGATCAGGATAAAAGTATGATAGAAAAAAAAATTTAATCAAACTCAACTCAAATCGAAATTGAACTCGAAAAGATGAAATCTAACCTAATTGTGTATTAGATTCGAGTGGGTTGAGACTAACCTTAATTTTTTTTTCAGGTCACCTATCAACTCGATCCAATCCGACTCGCCACACCCGGTACAAATAAGGAAAAAAAAGTGTTAATGGGCTCATATCAATTACAATTTGATATCCACACTTCATATTCAATACACTTCACACATTAATATGAATTAAAAACATCAAAACTTTATCTAGCAACATCAAAACAATATCTTGCATGAGACTAAGCATAATAAATTTAGCAAAATTAAAAAGACCCGCACGTAATACATTAAAAAATTATCTCACAGTCTTCCCACAATACTTTTATTCCGAACAAACTCTTCCTCAAGTCATTCTGCCTAAAAATGATAGGCAAACTAATTAAAAATTAGATTTTTATCATGATATTCAGATATTAAATATAAAAAATATTTATTTATCTTTCCATCATCCATATCAGTAGTCTTACTAGATTTGATTTTAGGTTAATTATATAATCCCCCTTGTCCTAATTTGAGCCTTAGGGCGGATTGCCCCCTATACTTTGATTTTGAGCGATTTGTCCTCTACCCTTTGAAAAATATCAAACTTAACCCCTTTGAACACTTTTTAACCGTTGATTTCTCTTCCGTCACGGCGACCCAAGCTTTAAGACCACCGTCATCGTATTCGTCTCTCCAAGGAGAACAAAACCATACCCTGCTCGACTCTATTAGCCGTCAAAAGTTTCGTTCATCGTGCGTCGTCTTTGATCCATGATTTCTACTTCGTCGGTTGTCGGATTTTGATTTCGAGACCATTGTTGTGTTCCTTGCATCCAGAGCTTCAATGTGATATATAATATCAACACATTTGAAATCAGATTTATGCATATTTGCTTTGTTAAAGTTTGTTAAAAAGGGTTAAATGTGATATTTTTCAAAGGTTAGAGGGTAAATCGCCCAAAATCAAAGGATGGGGATTGTATAATAAACCCTTTATATATATATATAATGATATGTACCTAACCAAAAATAAATTAATAAATAATTGGTAAATAAGTAAACATATGTATATAAGTTTTGTCATATTATGTCTCTGCCCCAATTAAACGACCTTCTAATGTACATAATGTGATATTACACTTAAAATGTAAAAGTATGTTTTTTCCTTTTTAAGAAAAAACAACATACCAAAAGTGAAATTTGAAAAGTATATGCATTTCCTTTTCTTTTAAAAGCCATAATCACCGAAAAAATAAAAAATAAAAAATAACAGCAAAGGTTGATAAATTCAATGAAAACAATATTCTTACTTAAAAAATACTTTTTTTTATTTCACTTAAAAAATTACTTATAAAAGTAAAAAAGCGTCGTAATATACAAATCAACTAACAATCCGGCCTGAATAGGAATCACTTCAAGTTATTAATTAATGAAAATGAACGAGAAATAAAAGAAAAAAGATAAAAATCAAAAATTGAAATTGAGAAAATAAGAGAAATGATAGGTCTTACTTTGTCGAGACGGAGGATGACAACGAAGGCTTCAAACAACTGTGATGATTGTAGATCTACGCAAGGAACGGTCGAATTGGAATCAAACTTTGAGCGGTTGATTGTAGAGGGAAAAAAAAAAAAAGCGGTTGATGGGCGGCGACAAAACAGAGAATCACGGCAAGTGATGTGAGTGAAGAAATTTGGAGTTGCACCTGTATAATTTGAAAGAAAAAATAAAATTAAAAATATATTAGGGTAGGGGCTTTTTGTATATAATATCCATATATCTATGTTATGTTATGTTATATTATAAAAGAGCGAGCTGTTTCTTACAAAATACGGATCGCCTAAAATAACCCTATTATAATTATATAGATAATTATTAGTGAAGGATAATTATGTAAATAGATATTATAAATTATTAATTTAAATATATTTAAAAAGTATTTATTAATTTATAATAGTAATGGTGTCGGATTTGGTAAAAGGAGGAGTTCAACACCAATTCATTCTCTATTTGTGTGTAGAAGGGAAGACCATCACAGGCATTAAGCCTTAGGAACTGGGTTCCCAAAGAGCATGGATTCTACCAGCTAGGGTAACACCTTAGTGAGGAAGATGAAGCTGTGAAAAGCTCAAATGTGCAGCTATGGAGTTTCCAGTTCAGTGTGTGGCTTGTGTAAGAAGAAAGGTACTGTAGTAGGTCAAGATTGCTTGAGGAAGGCGTGGTGACATTCCTCTATTTATAGTTTGAGGATGGGGTTAATTGTGTAATAGTACCCGTGTGGTCCTGAAATAGTGCTGCCCTAGACACGTGTCAAAACGTGGAGCTTTGAGAGTGACGTATGCACGTCACCATCACCTTTTGGGCCGTTACACCAGGCTACTGTGCCAGAGGCGGTTAGGTGATTGTTCGTCCGAGCGTGGAGAGGCCCGGATATTGGGCGAGCGTAGTGACGCTCGAAGACGGATCCCTTGGGGCAGGGATCAAAGCGAAGGTTCCACGAGTGATAGTCTTCGAGGGTTGAGTTACTCGAGGGTAAGATATCCAAGGAAAGTGGCTTATGTAGTTCAGAGGGAGCTGAGGATGGGCACATGCTCCGAACCTTAAGTCCCGAGCGTACCATGGGAACCATGGTAAGGTTAGGGAGGGAAACTTCCACGATCACGCCACGTGGACGGTGTAGATACGAGCATATTTTGGGTCCATCATTTGCCCCCCAATTCTGCAGTGTGATCTTCGATCGTACTGTGGAATTTTCGGAGTCAACATGCGACTCTAGGGAGACGAAGAGTTAAGGCTTTGACATCTGGGTGCTGTGACGAATGTCTTCATAACGGACAATCCCTGCAGGGCATTAAATGTCGTATTGTCCGAGGTTACTTTAACACAAGCGCATTTAATGCGACGTGGGCGCGTGGGCGCGTGGATCTCGGATGGCATGGGGCGGTTTACCAAAAGTGGAGCAGTTACCAAGGCGGGAATGATTGCATTTTGAATTTGCGAGATTCCCGTACCATATAAATAGCAACTTCCCCACACTTAGCCATTTTTCACGCTTCCAGAACTCTCAAGGCATACAAGTTTCTCAAGCTCTTGCGATTCTCTGCAAATCCAGCGAACTTCCTTTCAAGTTCTTAGATCAAGGTAACTATCTTCCTGATAATCCACGCTGCTAACAGTAGGCTTAGGTTTGGGGGAGGATTTGCCAGCTGACCATAGTGAGGGATTGTTGACCCTTGGTCTCTTAGATTTTAGATTTTTTTCTTTGAGTATTCTTGATAACGACACCAAACTCCATGGCCGGTGCAAGCCCATCAAACGATTCTACTGTAAGTGGTCTGGCTGATGAAATAGAAGAGATGTCACCGCATGTTTCCCCACTCCGGAGAAATATGAGTATTCCGACGGCGATTCCGGTGAGAAGGGTGGAGTATGATGAAGAGGGGATTCCGGTATCATTGTCGGTGGCTAGCACAAGTGGCACGGGTGCTGATGCGGAGTTGGATGCCGCGGTCTGGGGGATGAGCGAGGAAAACCCGAAAAATATGGATGTGCTTTCCAGCAGTTGGATAATGCTGTATTGATGGTGAACCAGGGGGAAAGGGTCTTCCCGGTGACAAACTCTGCAATTAGGCCTCAAGATCACCGAGTGATCATGGCGATGAATCTTGAGGAAGCAGGGACTTCTGGTCGTACGGTAGAGGAAGAGCCCACGAGGAAGAAGAGGAAGGGGAAGGAACCTGCCACTAAGGTGCGGGGGACAAACCCTCATAAAACTGAGAAGCCTCCGAGCAAGATAGAATCCACAATGACATAGGAAGAAGTGCACAAATTGCTTGAGGACACTTATTGGGCCCCTGACTTGTGGGTCCGCACGGCTGGCACAGAAGATAGGGCTAATGATCCTCCCGAGGGTTACATGACAGTGTACCGCGATGCCGTCTCATTGGGGGATTGAGATTCCCCATCCCTCAGGAAGTGAGGGACATATTGAATTATCTGAATCTCTGCCCTTCTCAAGTTCTGCCTAATGGGATAGCTCTCATCAACTGCTTCGTGGTGCTTATGAAAGCCACAGAACAAGAACCCTCACCGTCGAACTTCACCAAGCTCTTCCAGGTGGCCAAATCCTCACGCCTGCGCGATGGGTGGTGCACGGAGACGGGCCATTGGTGAGGAATAGATCTCCTGCTCCAGTGCTCGAGGGCTGGGCCAGGAGTTTGGCCTTCGCCATGAAGAGCTTGGACGATAACTTTGTGCAGACGGAGGACCTTTTGTAGAAGGAAGAATCCATGTTCTGTTTTGGGCTCTCGATGCACCCAAAGTTGGTGGAAAATCCCCCCACGAAGGTCATAGAGAAAGATGGTTAGACTTCTAGGACTAACCCTTTACTAACTTGCTAGCCTTTGAGCTTTGTCGTCAATACTTGATGTTCCCGACATTTTCTTTGCTTTATTGGCATTCCGTTTTACTGCTTTCGACGCTAGGTTAACCCTCGTTTCCTGATATTTTGGTGCAGCAATTGAGGTGCTAATGGTCGGGAATGCGGCTTCCAAGATAGCATCTTTGATGAAGGCTCGCAGCGCGAGCACGGGCGCAGTTGCGAACCCTCAGATCCTAACTCCTCCTGCTATCCAGACGGTCGAGGCTTAGAATAACCCAGAGGTTTCGCCAGTCACAGTGACCGCCGAGGGTCAGGATGCTGCAGTTGAAACCTCGAAGAAGAAGAGGAGGCTGGTAAAGGCCGGCGCTGGGGCCGAGAAAAAGTCTCGAGGCCCTACTTTGGGAGTGGTAATAAAGAAGGGTGGCGCCGGGCGTTCGGATCCCTCAAAGAAGTTCCGGAGGATGATTGACCCCCGACGAGTGACCGAAAAGGGGAAGAAGGTGGTAGTAGGCCCCTCCGAACTTGATGATGGCTACACCTCTTCCTCCGAGGACGAGAAATTTTGGCAGTTCGAGCGACAGGGCGACGCTCGTTATGAGAGGTCCAAAAAAGATGGGCCCGTTCTGTTAAAGAATAGTTTGACCTCCAAGCTAATTAATGGAGGGGTGCTGGATCAAATCCAGTTCATGGGAGACCACATTTCCATGAACGAGCACCCCCTCGAGGAGGTCCTTGCCGAAGCCAGCCATGCTTTGATAGCTGTAATGCCATCATTTCCCTAAAATTTTTCCTTTATACGCATATTTGATCTCCTTGAAGTTTTTCACTAACTAAGAACTCTGTATATAGGAGGTGTTCCCGAGGATGAAGAATATGAAAATGCGGGCGCAGACGTATGCCAAGCGCAAGACCCACTACAAAAGGCTAGTGAGGGTCAACGATCCAGAAGCCCTCAAAAAGCAGATCGTGGACCTGAATACTGAGGTTGGATCCCTCCAAGTCTCTCTTAAAGATAGGAACGCTCGCATAGAAAACCTCGAGCAGAAGATGCAGGTCATGGGAAGCGGCCACAAAAAGGATAAGGAAGAATGGAAGAAAAAGGAGGAGCGGTACAAGAAGGAAGCTGCGGATCGCGAGGCGAAGCTCCAGAACTTAGCCAAGAAAATAGAGGAAGTGGAAAACCGGTCGTTGGCCATAGAGCTGGGAAAGAGGCGGTTAAGATGATCGTGCGCGCCAAGGCATTTGACTTCTTGGCCAACTTACACTGTTTCGCCGTGACCCAAGCTTTCTTCTGGAAGGGCATAGGGCAACTAATCAGGCTGGGTCTAGCTCTTGTCAACGCTCGCGATCATCTTGAGTTGGACATGGAGAAGGATGAAAACTTGGAAATAATCCCTGGGGTCAGTGGCGAGGCTTCTGAGGAAGATATGGCAGAACTGGAGTATGCTGAACTTGTGCATACCATGCAAGTGAAATTCTAGCCGCCAATATGCCTCCTGGGGGACGAGTGACGCTCGACGAAAGGGAGACCCTGAATCCCATTCCCTTAGCCATCGCCCCACCGGAGCCAGAAGAGCCAGCTTCCAACGCTCAAGCTGAAGCTGCCAATGCTCCAAATGTCGATGCTTCCAACGCCCCCGCCTCTTAACCTTCCTGTCGTGGTTTCCATTTTCATACTTTATCTTTTGCTGTATCTCAAACGATTTCCTTTCCTTTAAGATGTAATTTGCTGATCATTCACCAAAATTTCTGTCAAAGTACTCGCTTAGATGAATGAAGAATCCTTTTGTTTCTGAGCGTCTGTTTGTTTTTCCATGGATGTTTGTACTTGATCGTTGAATTCTTGTATGTGTACCTCCGAGGACGTTTGCCTTAACCATTCTTGATAGAATACCAGAATCTGTCTAGTGGGGGCACGAGGGAGCATCCGTACGAGGGTCTCCCTGGCCAAATGAAGATAAGAAACCCAGAATGTCCAACATAGGCGTTAAGTATAGGGAGCCTTAGAGCATAAGAATAGCTAGGGGCTTTACTAAGTGTTACGGTAAAGGGCGATCCGTGAAAGGATTTTCGGATATAGTGACCCGCAGGAGGATTGCGAGCATAGGCTAGGTTGGGATCTTTGAAGCCTGTTTGCTCATGCTTCTGGCCTACTGATCCCGCTCGGTTAAGAGGGACTAGAGTAGGAGATTCACTTATATTTTTTGGCCTACTGATTTCGCTCGGTTAAGAGGGACTTAGAGTAGGAGACAGCTGTTTCGATATGGAGTTATCTCGACATGGAGTTTAACTTAATTATCCCTCGGAAGGTGTGTTTCCTTAAATAGGACAGAAAGAAGATACTGATAACAACAATGACTAAAGATGAAATTAGTGACAGCGTTTAACATTTTCATTTCATTAAGAAGATATACAATTTATCCCGAGGGGGATTTACACAATGCTCATACGTAAAATCTTCTGAGATTGCAAGCATTCCACGGTCGTGGTAAACGTTCGCCTTGCAAAGTCTCCAGCAGGTAGGTGTTGTTCGCTCGTACCTGTATGACTTTGAAGGGGCCTTCCCAGTTGGGATCTAATTTTTCTACTTGTTTAGAGACCTCAACTTTCTGGAGAACTAAGTCTCCCAGTTGGAAGGTTCTCTACTTGACACGTTTGTTGTACTGTGAGGCGACCGCTGCCTTATACTTGTGGATACGAGCCCAAGCGGTATCACGTTTTTCGTCGATTAAGTCTAGTTCCAACGCTCTGAGCACCAATCTCGGGTATCTGCAGCGATGAACTGCGAACCATTGTCTGAAATGAGTACCCTCGGAATACCGTATCGGCAAATGATGTTTTTCCATATAAAATCTCTGACCTTCCGGAAAGTGATTTTTGTGACCGTTTCTCCCTCGGCCACTTGATGAAGTAGTCTACTGCTATGATAGAGAACTTTCGCTGTCCGATAGCCACAGGAAGGGGTCCAACAATGTCAATACCCCCATTGGTCGAAGGGCCATGATACGTCAATGGGGATCATCTGGGCTGCCGGGAGCTGAGGGACGTTTGCATGGAATTGGCACTTAAGGCATGTTTTGGAGTGGTTGATGGCATCCTGCAAAACTGAGGGCCAGTAGAATCCATTCCTCAATACCTTCTTGGCTAAGATTCGACCACCAGAGTGATTTCCGCAACTGCCGCGGTGCACATGTTCTAAGACTTCTTTAGCTTGTGAGGGGTCTCAGGCACCTCATAGGGAGACCCTGAAACGAACGTTTGAAGAGGCGTCCCTCGCTGTTCAGAGAGAATCTAGGATCTTTGTTTCTTACTTTTCTCGCATCGATCTTATTGCTCGGGAGTATTCCATCTCGTAGGAACAACATAATTGCGTCAAGCCAACAAGGCTCGGCTGGGTTAATCATATTTATTTGCTTTGTCAGTTCGCTCTTTTCTATCAGCGGTCCCTCGGATCTGAGCAAAGTGACGGCACGCTCGTAGGTTCCATCAATGGATGATGTGAATTTTGAGAGGGTGTCGGTACGCTCGTTTTCCGCAAGCGGAACCTGTAACAAGTGGAACTCCCTGAACTCCGCAATGATTTTCTTCGCCTTTGCTAAATAGTGCACCATGGTGGTTTCTCGAGCCTCATAAGTTCCATCAATCTGACTTGCGATTAACTGAGAATCTACATAGGCTGTTACTCTATTGGCCCCACTTTTTCGAGCAATTCTCAATCCCTGGATGAGTGCCTCGTACTCGGCTTCATTGTTAGTGGCTTGGAATGCAAGCTTGATCGCGAAGTCCATTTCTGCTCCATGGGGATCCCTGAGGGTCACCCCGGCTCTCCCCCCTTGTGAGGTCGAGGAACCATCTGTGTGCAGCAACCACAGACCCTCGTCTACGAGCGATGGTGGGTCCAACCCGAAGCATTCTACCAAAAGATCCGCAACTGCTTGGGCCTGGATGGCTGTGTACGGCTCGAAGCTGACGTCAAATTGGCTTAATTCGATAGACCATTTGATTAACCTTCCAGAGACATCAGGCTTGGCCAGGACTTGCTTAAAGGGTTTATCCGTGAGCACTGTGATGGAGTGTGCCTGGAAGTATGGCCTTAACCGTCGAGAAGCGTTAACAAGGGCAACGGCAAATTTCTCAATCTCAGCATAACGTTTTTTGGCTCCTTGTAAAGTTTTGCTCAAGTAATATACGGCAGGTGCTTTCGTTCCCGTACTGCGATGAGCATTGCGTTGGTAGCTTCCGAAGAGACAGAAAGATAGATGAATAAGTGTTCTCCTTCTACCGGCTTTGTTAAGAGTGGAGCGCACGAGAGATATTGCTTCATGCTCTGAAGAGCTTGCTCGCATTCTGGGGTCCACTCAAAATTGCGAGCGTTGCACAGAATCTTAAAAGAAAGGTAAATTGCGATCGGCAGAACGAGAGATGAACCTGTTGAGGGATATTATTTTTCTTACTAACACTTGTACTTCCCTGACATTTCGAGGGGATGAGATATCCAGGATCGCTTTGATCGTTTTAGGGTTGGCTTCAATCCCTCGCTGGCTAACCATGTAGCCCCGGAACTTACCTCCTCGGTCACCAAATGTACACTTGGAGGGATTGAGTTTCATGCCATACTGCCGAAGAATGCTAAACGCTCGCCTGAGGTCACCAAGGTGTGAGCTTTGATGCTCGCTTTTCACTATCATGTCGTCAACGTAAACTTCCATAGACCTGCCAATCTCAGGCTCGAACATCCTGTTCACGAGGCGTTGATAGGTCGCTCCAGCGTTCTTGAGGCCAAAGGGCATGACCAAGAAGCAGTAGACCCCCATATGTACCACAAAATAAGTTTTGAGACGATCATCGGGAGCCATGAATATCTGGTAATACCCCTGAAACGCATCCATCATGCTCATAAGCTCACAACCTGCCGTTGAATCCACTAATTGATCAATGCGAGGCAGAGAATAGGGATCCTTGGGGCAGGCCTTGTTCAAGTCTGTGAAATCATTGCACATGCGCCATTTATTCGTGCTTTTGGGTACGAGAAAGACGTTACAAAGCCATTCTGGGTACAGAATTTCCTCTATGTACTAAGCGTCGAGGAGTTTGTTGACTTCCTCCTCAATGACTTGCTTGCGGAACCCGTGGACATCCCTCTTCTTTTGCTTTACAGGCTTGAAGACGGGATCAACATTGAGCCTATGGACGATGATGCTCGGATCAATTTCGATTAGATCCGAGGCTTTCCAGGCTAAGACATCCAGGTTTTCCCGAATAAAGTCAATCATCATGACTTGTGCTGGCCCTTCGAGGCTCGAGCCTATTTGCGTTGTTCTCTCAGGGTTTCCTGGTTCCTATTCAATGGTGAGGAACTTCTCTGTTGGTTCTATTCTCGCCTCCGGCCTCGGTGCTTCGAGCGCCCGTTTTTTTGCCCATAAGCCGATTATCTGCCTCTTCCGAGGGATGATCATCCTCACTGTCTGAAGATTCCTCAATGGCTCCCCGGGGTGCATCGCTCGCGGTAGCTTTGGATATGCGATTTTTGTTCTTCTTTTTGTAGAGCTTAGCTCGCTTATGATCGGGGCCATCTTTGTCGAGCTTTGGAAAATTAACAGTCTTTTTCATGGAACCCTGCTGGATGGTTGGCTTTGGCTTGTGGCTGCGAAGTGAAAGGATATAACACTCCCAAGCCTCTTTTACGTTGCAAAGGACTTCTCCAGTCCCCTTGGTCATAGGAAATTTTATTTTTTGGTGATATGTTGAGATTACTGCCCTGAAGTCTGCGAGGGCTGGTCTCCCGATGATGATGTTGTAAGGCAAGTCAACTTCGACGACTGCATACAAAATACAGAGGGTTTTACGCTGTGGGGTGCGACCAAAGGAGGTGGCCAAGCGTATTTGTCCGCGAGGGACCAGCTCGGAACCCCCAAAGCCAATGAGGGCTATCCTGAGGGGTTCGAGGGGAAGGTTTGTTAAGTTCATCTTTTGAAGAGTAGAGTAAGGCAAAACGTTAACAGAGCTTCCATTATCCACTAAAATCCTCTTTACATCGTGGTTATGAACATCTAAGCTAATCACCATGGGGCAGTAAGAGACTTCACTGACCCCATAGGGAGTTACAATGTGTTTGAGGTCTTCGTCCGTGAAAGCCCACGACGTCGTTCTTCTGGGAGCGTTGGTTGGACTCCACAGAGTAGATGGACTGGACTCTCTGAGACTTTTGATCATAGCTGTGTATGAAATGTCGGCGGGAAGCGTTAGAGTCCCCTTCCGAGGCTCCCCCAGCGATCATGTGGATGACCGCGTAGGCCTGGTTCTCAACTTCTCCAGCTTTCTTCTTTCCGCAATCGCTCCCTTCGGGCTGACGATGGGGAGGGCTCCTCGAGCGCGACCGGCTTCTCCTTTCATCCTGAGCTTGCTCATTGCATCGCTCGTCGAATCTCTCAAGGGCCCTTACAAACTCCTTGAGGTGCCCCCAGCAATGAGTCGCTGGATTTTCGTCGCGAGCTAACGACAATCATTAGTGTCATGACCCTTCTGCTTGTGAAAGGCGCAGTATTGTCCTGAGCATTTCTGAGCCTCGGTTTCTCTCATCCTTGGCGGTCGCTTGAAGAGCTTATTGTCCGCCAGGGCGTAAACTTCGACCGTAGGCCTGTTGAGTGGGATACGCTCGCGCTCAGACCTTCGCGGTGAGGATCCATTCTTCCTAGAATGCTGTGGGCTGCGACAACGGTCGTTCTTAGCTGGCTCTCCCCTATCTAGGACCCTTACCGTTGGATGGGGGTTTGCTAGGGCTCTTTCACGAGCTTGGTACATGTCCTCGAGGGTGAAGTGGGAGTCCGCAATCTCCCTTAGCGCGAGCATAGTTCTGGGCTTCTGCTTCGCCACCTCCTCCACAAATTGCTTGCTCACATAGTTCCTCATGTTGATTGATTGGAAGAGCACATTCCTGATGAACACCATCGAGGGCTGCTCCACCAGTAGCACCTCTTTATTGAATCACCCCATGAAGGATCGGAGGGTTTTGATGGATCCTTGTACTATGTTGTAAAGCATTATTGCATCGGGGGCCAGTGCTTTGAGAGAGTTGAAGTGGCTCAAGAAGATGTCGGTGAGTTGGCTATATCCTCAGATGGAACGCTCGGGGAGTCTGTTAGACCACTCCTGGGCCATGCTTTCAAGGGAAGTTACAAAAATTTTGGCCCAATAGTGCAGGGGATGCTCGTAAAGGTGCATTAGATGGGTGAAGTGGTTGAGATGCTCCATCGGATCTGTGGTTCCGTCGTACCGGTTGATGGACGTTGGGATCTTTCCCATTCCCGCTCGGGTCATAAGCACTTCATCAGTGATATGTGAGACTTCGAGAAGTGGGTATTGCCCTTTGTTTCTGTCGTAGTCCCGAGGACCCTCATGATGTTGCCTTCGTTCCTCGTGGCGCTCTCTCCTATCATGCTGCGATTATTGTCGTGGCTCGCGAGCATCTCTGGCCCTGGATCCCTTACCCCCTGGGTGGGAGATTTGGGTCCGTGCTCGAGAAAGCTGTTGCACCATATCCTAAAGATTTTTTAGTTGGTTTTGAATGTTCTGGAGCTGGGGATCAACCTCGTCCATCGGGTTCTCTTCTCGAAATCCTGGACTGGACCTCTTCATCACCGTTTTCCTCCCTGATCCTCTGGGGCCGTGCTCTGTTTAAAGGAGAAGGCGGTGGGAGCTGCTGATTATCCCTCGGGGGCGTCATTCCTCGGAGGAGGAGGACGAGGATCCTGCTGAGGTACATTCTGCACGCCCGTTTGGGCATTCCGGGTTGCTGCCACCAGTGGATGTGCCTGCAGTCCTCCGAGCGGCGGGCCCCCGCATTCCTCGCACCAGTGGGGAAGTAAGTGGTGGTGAAGTGCTTCCACGCGTTTTATGTGGCCTGTGCCTCGCACTGGGAGTAAATGGCCAATAGTTGTTGCTCGGTGAGTTGGGGCATCTCCACGCCCTGGATTTCGCGAGGCAGCGTCATGGGGAGGTGGAGGTTCCCCACATGATAAGGCTGCACAGTCGGGAGCATGTTACTTACCATGCTCGGCATGATTCCCTGGGGGAATCCCTGCATCATCCCCTGGGGGACGAGCGTGAAACCCTGGGAGGGTATCACCACGGAGGTAAACGCCCCCACGTTGGTGACTCCCATGGTCGTGTTGGTAGTGGCGGCGACACTCGTGGAGGCAGGCAGTGGTGGAAGGAGAGGGGTGTCGTTTTGGTTGGCTATGGCAGTTGAGTTGGCCAAGCCCATAGTCAAATCCACGCCCCCGACGGCGGTGGAGGCTGTTGCGACGGTGGTTCCACCACCTGGAGATCCTCGTTGAGCGGCAGGAAGGTGCCCCGATTACCGACAGCTCCAGATCGTGTAGTGACGGCCATAACAGAAATAGCGCAGGAGACCAAAATAAGAGAAAACCAAATATTGAAAACTGGAAATTCGAAACACAAGTTTGGGGATGGAATCTGGCATTACTGTTCAACTAGCTTGTTGAGAATGGAGGCAGTATAGGATGATTTCCACAGACGGCGCCAAAAATGATGGTGTCGGAAATGGCAAGTGTGGATTAAACACCAATTCATTCTCTATTTGTGTATGAAAGGTAAGACCATCATAGGCGTTGAGCCTCAGGAACTGGGTTCCCAAAGAGCATGGATTCTACCAGCTAGGGTAACACCTTA
>JBBMKE010407595.1:0-11902 GCA_037834125.1 Lippia alba | reverse complement strand
ACACTGTTGGTCCTTTTTGCCTGGTTTAGACGCCAAAGCACGCCGATGCTAATGCCTTGTCTCCGCCAATGGCCCCACATGCATCTTCACCGATCACTATATATATTTTTTTTTAAGGCACACCGCCGAGTGGTCCGAGGGATTAGAATTTGGATCTTTGTCTTCAATAAAGAACCATCATCACTTGATCAATCCCTGTTGACATCTTCCCTGATCACTAGTTAATATCAAAATAAGTTTTTATCATTATAATTACAAAATTCAATTTTATCGAATTCAACCAATTATATTAACATTATATTATATTTGTTATTTATTGATAATTTTTTAAAAAATTTTCTTGTTTATCCGTTATACTAATTGGATCGAACTAAGTTCAAACTATCAGTTAAGATACGCGCACAAATAATGCTAAAATTTTCAATCTTAAATGAAAGTGATGACAACACAATAAATTTGTATGATACTTATTCAGAAATTGTGTTGCTTTTTGTGTACTGTATAGAATCAAGAGAAATTCGTATATGATGTGATCTAAGGATAAAGATACATATTCTATTTTCTAACACAAAAATCGATAAAATCCTAAGAAGGGGTTAAGTTGGACATTCTATACGGCGCCGTTTTAAAATTGTTGAACAAGGGCCAAATTCGAAAGGTAATGGATCGGATAATCCGACTAAAAAATTCGATCCGATAATGAAAGAAAAAGGGAAGAAGAACTTCTGGTGTTGATGGGAGAAGACTCTGACCAGAAAATGGAAGAAGAAGGATATTGAGATCTGTGGCGGTGGAGATGGCAAAAGATTGAAAAATCTTCGGTTAAGAATCTATTGCAGAATAGAGAAGATGTGAGGGATAAAAAGAAAGCCAACCTTGAAAAAAGAATTAAAAATTTAATGGTCAGATCTATATCTCCAGGGCATCAGCACAAAGCAGCGGTTGGTCGGTGGTGAGGGATGGTGGTGGAGGCCGATAGCATCGCGGTGGTGGAAGCGGCGGAGATGCGAAAACTGGGTCGGCGGCAGCGGCGGAGATGCGAAAACTGGGAAGACGACGGAGTTTAGTTCTTTTTATTTGGTGTAAAATGTAAGGGTTTGTAATTTTCGGTCGAGGTATTTAAGGTCTTTAATTTAGAATTTATCTGTGTTTTTTTTTCTTTTTCTCTTTTTCCTATTTGGAAGCTTTAGAAATTAGTTCTTGTGTATTTATTCCCTACTGTTTATATAATTCATTATATATATATATTATGTTTTCAAACCACATATATGATATATCAGTAAAATACATATCTTAAGGTAATTACTGTACATATGTATCTAATCTATTCATATTTACATATGTATATAATTCATATTATGTTGTATTTACATATACGTGTAGGTATGTTATATTAATAATGAAGTGTTTAAGAGTTATATAGAACTTTTTTAATTTATATTATATTTTTTAATATAACTTATATTTTAAATTATGTTGTATTTACATATACGTGTAGGGATGTTATATTAATAAAAGTTATGTGATGCTTGTCGAAAATTGAACTAACACCAAAATAATTTATTTATTTGGGAAATGAGATTTCACCAAGTTGTAACAAAATTGAACTAACATCAAAATAATTTATTTATTTGAAAAATGAGATTTCACCAAGCTATAACAAATAATTAATCAGAGAATTGATATTAAAAATAAATAACGTTGAAGTAAAGATATAAATTGAAATAATAAAAAATTAATAGAGAAATAAATTGGAATAATAAAAATTTAATAGAGAAAATATTAAAAATAAATAACGCATAAAGTAAAGATAGAAATTGGAATAATAAAAATATAATAGAGAAAATGAATGAGAGGATCCTTATGATATATCTTCTCTGATATGCTTCCGATCATACAATTTTACAATTCTCAAAATTGAATCTTGAATCTTGTTAAAAATAATTATTTTCTTTAATTATTATTTATTTTCAAGATAGTAATCTCCAGTAATTGACAAGATAATTGTCAGTAATTCCTACATGGCCCATTTTCTATATATCTTGTCAATAATTATCTCACTAATTATTTTCTTTAATTACTATTAAGTATATCCTTCTTACTTTAATTGTTATATCTATAGCAACATAAATGAACAAAAATATTAATAATAAAGAATAATATTATAGAAATGCAACATTTTTCACATAGTATGATTTTAATCTAATAAAAAGTTATTCACTATATTTGTATTATATTGCTTAAATATATATGCATATTGTATATAATTATTTATAATTTATATATATAATCGGATTCGGATCCTTAACGGATCGGATCGCATGATTCCATACCCGATCCATTTAATTCGGATTTCAAATATTTATAATCGGATATAATCCATCGAACTTTTTTATCGAACGAATATGTCAAAAATCGGATCGGATTAAAATCCAACCCATTGACAGCCCTACATGAATAGTTCTCGTGATGTAGTGAGTGGACCACCTAAATGGCTCGCATCGCATGTGACATTTTATTGCTGAAAATTGCAAAATCGTACAAGCATCATAGCGTAATGGGATATACTTATGCTATAGTTTATCGATTCGATGTTATATTAACTTAACAAAAAATCTCATATTTAAGTTCTTAATTATGCAGTTATTATTGATAAAAAAACTTTACATCATATTTTAAAGTACGCAGCTACCGTTGATAGAAAAAACTTTACAACATAGTGGTTCGACTCGATCCATATAAATAGACTATAAAATAAAATATATCAATGTATAAATATCAAACATACATAATAGTATCTGAAATGATATAAAATCTTTCGTTCCATTTTTTATATTTCTACATTTGCAAGGCCGATATAGATCACGGTCTCCGAAACGGTTCATAGTCGTAGCCTTCAACCGCTTTATTTTACAAAGAAGACACGATCTCCAACCTTATAATCAATAAATCTGGATCAAGGCGAGCACACCTTGCAACTCTTCCTACAATAACCCCCGCCCGACTTAGTCCCCACCATGTACTTAGGGTTCTTCCCACATTCACCTACTAGAGCCCAAGCCGCGCAGTGTGGATTCTCATCCACACATCCATCCAAATGCTTCACCGGAAGCGCATCGAACGATCTCACGTGAATCCACTTCGTCGCCGACCACTTCTCACCTGCGATGATGGGACAACTCCCGTGCAAACTCGATGCATCCGGAGTTGCGTTAAGATGAAGACTGAAAAATAGCAACGCATCGCCCTTCTTCGGTTTAACTACCAACAAATTGGTAAGTAAGATAAAATAACAGATATAAAAGATAGAACTTGTGACGCGTATAACAGAATTAAGCAAACGTTTTTCTATACTTGTACCTGCATAGCCTTGTCTAGCACAATCAGACCAATCATCTCCCTTAGGTTGTTCATATCTTTCCTGTTAGGTTAACCAATCAATACAAGATTAAAAACATCTTTTATTTTGCCTCAAGCAAGAGGGGGAAAAAAAAAGGAAAAGAAAAATAAATATGTATTTCCTACTTGTGAACGAGGAAAAACGGTCTCTCCACCCTTTTCGACATCAGACAAATACATGAGAACAGTAGCAATGCGGTGACCACCGGAATTTAGATTTGTCTTATCACGAAAAAAATCAAAATGTGGCTCGTACTTTTGCCCGTGTTCGTAGTGCAAAACCTGCATTGCCTCCCCGTTCTCTAAAACAACAAGATTTCTCGATCAAAAGACAGAGACGAAGTTAAAATTCTCGATACTTTAAAATTAGAATAAATGTTTAGGAAATTATATAAAAAAATTTATAGCAACAACTTTGAAATTTGAGAAATTATAAAAATTTATTGTGTTAAAGAATTTGTGATACATCATCGTTCATTAATTTTGATGAAGTTATCTCTATTTTCATATTTAGAATTTTTTGTAATTTCTCAAATTATGTAGAATGTTTTTGTAATTAATTACCAAATTTACCTAGCGGGAGGAATGTCCATGCCGCGGCCCTTTCCTCAATGTTGGACACGATTTCGTCCTACAATAAAGAGATAAAATAAAACCCGTAATGCCCTTATTTAATAAGTAAAATAGTGAAATATTGAAAGATACATAGCAAAAAAACCTTATATTTGAAATAAATTATTGAAAATTTTTAACATATGATTGAGAGAATTTTGTTTTGCTAACCTGAGCCTTATAAAGAAACATGCCCGAACTAGTGCGGGCTGTACTCTCGACGCTTTTGCCAGTCTCGTCGTCGACTACCATGGATTTCTCTAGCTTATCTTTAGCCTGATGATAAAGAAATAAATCCAACCAATTTTCCATGAAAAATATCTTTCAAAAAATCATGTTCTAAAATAGAATTAAACATATTTATGCAGTATGCATGTTTTGCAAGCTTATTAATGAACATGTGTATTTAAAATAATTCTTCCCTGATAAGTCAAAAAAATACAAGAAAAAGGTGCTAACCAGAGAAATGAGATGATCACACTCCATATTAGTCAAAAATCCTGTGTACAAAAAAGCCCTGTACACAAATATGGAACAAGGATTTAAAATAACGGGAGCAAAAATTAAATACAGAAGACAAAATCTTTAGATAGGGGTGAAAATTTAACAAAAATTTAAAATTTGGGGGTGGTAACCACAGTCCACCTCACATGTAGCTCCTGTCCGTAAAATTTAACTCGTCAAAAAAAAAAAACCTAATAAAAATATGTGTGTGTGAGAGAGAGGGGGCGATAGAGACCTGGGCTTCCAAGAGATTTGGGTGACACGGGTCGGGTCAAACGAACCGGAATAGCGTCCATTTCGCACTCCTTTTCTAGTTTGACAAAAATGAAATCAACCCATTACTGCACTGAAATGATATATACATATAGCAAAATAGAGAGATGACATGACATACCCGTGAGAATATTGAAGAAGAAAGCAGAGTAAAGCCAAGAGGAAAAATGTTGCATCCATCAAATAAAGATATACAGAAGATCCTTCCTTTGATTGTTTTCACAAATTTTTTTTGCGAAGAAATAAATATATATCGATGGGTTTTTTATAGTGCTAATTGATTAATGAAATTTGCAAGGAATATTATTACAATTTGATAAAGGATTACCCGCATCCCATGCTCCATTAATGGCAGTTGGATTTTCTTGTATTGTTGGTGAAATGATTTTCTCCCAATTGTCGACTCTAAATGTAATTTTTTAATTGATGTTACCAAATATATTTAATTTAATGAATTAATGATTTAATATTTTCCCAATTAGTTTGTAATAAATATATGTTTGAATGCTAGCTTTTGCCATTTCCGGTCTGTATTAATTTAGCTCTTTAATGATTTAAAAGTGATAATTGATGTCCTTAAGTAAATAATTCGTTTTCTTTAAGTATTTATGATCAAATTTTGGGGAGTTCACTGATTTGAGAACTTTTGTGATTTACTTTACATACTTTTAAAGAAAACAGGTTACTACAATTTAAAATTTGTATCACTTTCGTACTTCATATTTTAAAATTAACTATTGAGTTTCTAAAATTAATAATTCATCTCATTTAAATTATTCTAACCAAAATACGAGTATTTTATATTGAATTATAAGACATTTCTGTTATTGCATTTCACGTAATTTTTTAAGATAATGAAAATACCCATCAGTAGGGTCAAAATTCTTCGGATCTGATTCAAAGACTTAAATAAGAATAATTATTAACTTTAAATATTCAAATATTATTTTAAAAAATATTAAGAACAAAAATAATAAAAAATTAATAGAAAATTTTCAGTTCGGGCCGTTGCCTCAAATTTTATCAACTTTAAATTGGCCCATTAATCGAAGGCCCATACACATGCTCCTTCCCAAATTTTTACTCTACAATGTGGTAAAACGTTTTTTTAGTTACTCTATCATGTAACATTTCATCTCTTTTTTTTTTCTCGAAATTGACGTTTCTTCTTCTCATTTCCTAAATTCTTCACCTCATTACCCAAATTGACATTTCTTCACCTCATTTACCAAATTTTAATTTACCATGTGGTATTTCTTCTCATTCCTCAAATTTTTACTCTATAATGTGACAAAACCCTACTCATTTTTTCAATTACCCAACTATATGACATTTATTCTTCTCTTTCCCTAAATTGACATTTCTTCTCATCCTTGTCCAAAATTTTACTCTGCGATGTGACATTTCTTCTCATCTCCCAAATTTTTAATATACAATGGGACAAAATCCTACTCATTGTTTCAATTACTCTACAATTTGACATTTCTTCTCCTCTTTCCCAAATTGACATTTCTTTTTCTCAACTCTACGATGTGACACAATGTGACAAAACCTTACTTGTTTTTTTCAATTATTCTACAATGTGACATTTCTTCTCCTATTTTTCCAAATTGGCATTTCTTCGTTTTCATCGTGAGCGTCAATCCCGGTAAATATGATTTCGGCGTCCTTTGTTTCACATACATGATAAAAATAATTAGGAATTAAAAAAACAAAAATAACAACAAACAATAATAAATTCAAACAGGAAAATAGGTTGAATAATGAGCTTAGCTTACAATTTCTCGTCGATGACCTTTTAGATAAGTGATTTTTTTTATTAAAGTCGTAGGCCTTCCCTATAAAGTCTCGGGTCATGTAGGTAATGTCCTCTTCTTCTACAGATTTCGTATCCTTCTTTGGAGATTTTCGATGGAGCCGGATCCTCCTTTAGAAATTTTTGATCGTTCTTTGGAGCCGGATCTAGCTCCGAAAGCTCAAAAAACGAACCGATAAATGGATCCAACCAGCATTATGAATCCTAAAATCGAGTGAGGTATCAAGGAACTTGGAAAACTATGGGCTAGTTCCTACTATTGACTTGGTAAGCATGTTTATAATTCATGTTTATGTCAAACTGTGATGTCTTCATTTTCATAGTGAGCGTCAACCCTGGTAAATATGATTTCAGCGTACTTTGTTTCACACACATGAAAAAAACAATTAAGAATTTAAAAAACAAAATTAACAGCAAACAATAATAAATTCAAACAAGAAAATAGGTTGAATAATGAGCTTAGCTTAAAATTTCTCATCGACGGCCTTTTAGATAAGTGATTTTTATTTTAACGTTGTAGGCCTTCCCCATAAGGTCTCGAGTCATGTCGGTAATGAACTTAGGCGGCCCATTTTCTTCTTCCTCTATAGATTTCGTATCCTTCTTTAGAGATTTTCGATCTATGTCAGGAGCCGGATCCTCCTTTGGAAATTTTGAATCATTCTCTGGAGCCGGATCCGACTTCGAATGCTCAAAAAACGAACCGATAAATGGATCCTCCAGCATTATGAATCCCAAGATCGAGTGAGGTACCAGAGAACTTATAAAACTATGGCTAGTTCCTATTATTGACTTGGTATGCATGTTTATAATTCATGTTGATGTCAAACTGTGATGTCTTCGTTATCATAGTGAGCGTCAACCCTGATAAAAATGATTTCGGCAAACTAATCAGGTAGAGAGAGAGAGGAGGAGGAGGAGAGGAGAGGAGAGAGATGAGGAGAGAGATCTGCAATGTGAAGCAAGAAATGTGACTTCTTCACAGATTCTCTCCATTATTAAAAAAAAAAAAGAGAAAGAACTTGATCACAGCCATAGCCTCAAATCCACAGCCACGTACTTTTAAAGAAAAAATGTCATTACAATTTAAAATTTGCATCACTTTCGTAATTCATATTTTAAAATTAACTATTGAATCCC
The DNA here is from genome assembly GCA_037834125.1 of Lippia alba. Lineage (NCBI taxonomy): Eukaryota > Viridiplantae > Streptophyta > Magnoliopsida > Lamiales > Verbenaceae > Lippia > Lippia alba. The sequence goes on along the minus strand of JBBMKE010407595.1, from coordinate 4,158 downwards.
TAAAATTAATAATTCATCTCATTTAAATTATTCTGACCAAAATACGAGTATTTTATATTGAATTAAAGGACATTTCCATTACTGCATTTCACGTAATTTTTTAAGATAACGTAAATGCCCTCAAGTCGGGTCAAAACTCTTGGGATTGTGATTCTTCAAATATTCAAATATTATTTTAAAAATATTAAGAACAAAAATAATAGAAAATTTTGAGTTCGGGCCATTGCCTCAAATTTTATCAACTTTAAATTGGCCCATTAATGGAAGGCCCATACACATGTTGCTTCCTATTTTCCGGTTCATAATATCACCGAAACCCTAATTTGAATTTTAGGCTATTTAAATACACAGTATTCACCTCCTCAGCTTGCAATGTCCTCTTCCAGGTGTGGCGTCCTTTCAATAATTCTCCGATCCAGTTTTCCATTGCTTTTTTGTGCATTGAAATCATCTGATGAGAAAACAAAAAACTGCAACAATATGATTGGTAATTTTTCCATGATTCGATGTATTTAAGTCTCTGATGATTTCCAATCACTGTATTTTTTCCTCGAATTTCTCTTCGATTCATTGATTTCAGCTCGAGGATTTCGTTGGATTTTTGTTGAATTTAATTTCTGGAGATCTGATGAGTACTCTAATTGGTCCGTGTGTCTGATTAACCGTGACCTGAAAAATTCATACCAACCTCTGATCTCCTCTCATTGTTCTTATTTTAGTTTTGTTTTTGCATTTCTTCTGAAAATTAATTGCAGAAAGATTTGAATTTTATGTATGTATTTATAGTTATTTAGATTTTTGGTTGAAATATTGATAAAAGTGGCTCTGTGATGACTTGCCTGATGAAATGTTGGGCGATATACGCTATGCCGATAATGGATGAGTGGATAAAAATTTTTCAGCGTGAGCTGCTGAAATTCCTCAACTTTTAGTATTTGAATTTTTTTTTTCTGAGTTTTATTCCTAAAACTTCTGCTGTGATGATTTATGAAAAGAAAAACACATGTCAGACTTCAGAGATTTGTGTAACAAATCTGTGAGAAGAAAAATTCATGATTTCTGAGCAGAGTACATTTGTTTTTCCTCTTTTGTTCACTGAATACGATTTTTCTTACAATGGTTTGGCCGAATACAGTTTTGCCGGAGAAGAACCTTGAAAAATGAAAATATAAGATTAAAAATCATGTTGAAGAGGTCCTGGAAAAGATCATAGAAAGATAAATTAACCAAAAACCGTGAAAGAACGAAGATGATTTACGGATTAAGAAATTAAAAGATAAGAAGAACACGAAGTAATTCAAGTGAATAATCAATTGTTTGTTTTTCCCAATTATCAATTATGTATTCGAATTGAATTAGCTTCACTGAAATGGTTTCTTTTGCTATACTGAAGAATACAAATGAATTTCCTATTGTATGCTAGCTTAACCCATACCGTAGATGAAGATAGTTTAACAGTTCGACTTGATTATACCATGGATGGATGAAGATAGTTTAACAGTTCCACTTGATTGTGATTCGACTCGAATAAATTTACTCTCAGCTCGAACTCAAATATAAATAGAAGGGCCGACTTGGACCGAAGTCGTATAAATGAACTATAAAAAGAAAGGGTTAAGCATAACAATCAATTTATAAACTTTATAAATCATGGAAGAATTATAAAAGTTTTACTGCTCTTACTTATTCCCTGGATTGTCTCCATGTTAAAGACAAAAATAACTTCAAAATCACAAAGTATCTGGAAGAAGGCCAATTCTTGTCTTCATGCAGATGACGGTCTAAGTAAGTCGGAAAACGGCGTATCATTGTCATATTTGGAACAATCGCAGGAAACTTCACTGAAACTTAATATACGAACAAGAAACACAAGTCTCGTCGTAAAAAGAAGTACAATATTGGTAACTTTAAGGAATAACTAGATATTTATTTATATTTTTACGTGATTTTACTTTTTTATTGACCTCTAAAAAAATTATTACTTATATAACGTATTAAAAATAATTTAGAATATAAAAACAGTAGAAAATCGAATTGGGAATGAAAAAATGGAAAAGGAAGAGGGAAAAAAATTACGGTACACAACGTGAATATGAGGACATAATTTTTTTTTGAATTTTTTATATGATGGTATCCTACACGAATGTCCGATATGATAAAATAATATTTTTAAAAATATTTGTTCTTTCTTAAGTTAAAAGAAAAAAGGTTAATATTATTTATTTATTTTCCTAAAAAGAGAAAGGCGTATGAAAACGATTATTAGGAGATGATTTTAATCTGCCAAAAGTTTAGATATTTATATATTATTTATTAAACAGTATTGTCTATTGATATTGATAGTTCACTGTACTAACAACCTCCTACCTAAATTATGCAAATTCTTATTTTTCTGTCATAAATCCAAATAATTGGAATGAACACTGACTTAATCATTTCAACCACAAACCTCTCAAAAGACATGCCAATTGCCATATATGGCCGCAGCCGCCCCCATCCGTATTTTCCCCTCCATATTTTAATTTTGACAGAAAAATTCTTTATTGTTTTTCTTTATTATTATTTTTTTGTTTCATCTCTTATTTCATAGATCTCGTCCCGTCTAATCAAACCCGACCCACCCGGCATCCATATAATTACTACCCTTTTTGTTTGTTATAATTCAGTACTCCCGCGACTTGAATTTGTCAATCTACGAAAAGACTTGACAAAATGCATACTTTTCAGTCTACATTCTGCAAACTTTCTACATTATTAACAAATATTCTGATTGGATCATGCTACTGCTGTGAAAATTCCTCAAACTACCCTTGTATTGTATCATTTTGGGCTTTTCTAGCTTTTAATTTCCCTTCCTTCCGTAGAAGCAGCATTCTTCACATCAGCATTACATGTTGGAATATTACAGCACAACTAGGTTCCAATTACCTAGTACAAGAACCAAATCATTACGTGTCCAGGTTTCTTCTAGATTGTCAAATGATGCCCACAAAATGCGATAATTTATCTTTTTTTGGTGTCATTGCATGGAAATTGGAAAGGAAAGTACGAGGAAACTTCAGCTAGTTCAGGACGTGTATAAATAGTAGCTTCTGCTTTTAGAATTGTTGTAAAGTACATCGAAAGTGGTAGATTTGTTTTTTTTTTTTTTTTTTTTTTATGTGGCTTTTTCCTTTCTTTATTATTGAATTGATAGGAATTCTCTTATTAAAACCCTATGAATCAATTAAAACCCTCATATTCTTACTATAACCACGATGATTCAATAAAAAATCTGAGTGTAGAGAAGAAGTTGAGGGAATGGTGTCGCAGGAGAAATGACACTTGCGACTCTTAATTCTGGAGCGATAGATTAGGGTTCATGCATGTGTCATTCCGCTGCCACATTTTTCCCTTCAAATTTCTACGGTATGAATGAGTTACAACTGACAATTTTTGCCGTTCCCGGCCCGTTTCGCGACCGGTACACCGTTATAAAGTTGGAAAAGTCCCTTTCCAGTAGGCTTCGGTTCCAGACCGGAACGATGGGAACGACGAACCATGTGCGGTGTGCCCAACCCCATTAATTGCAAGGTATGTATCTCATCAGATCAATGATCAATTACTTGCGTTGATAGCTCAGATTTGGATTTGCTGAACCTGATGACCAATCATAGTGGTAATACTCTAAGTTCCGGATTTGCTGAACCTGACCAATCATATTGGTAATGCTCTAAGTAATGTATTTTACTTATTATTTGATTGATCACTTTCTTAAAACTTTTATTTGAATCCTAAAACACTCTTTTTCCCGTTAATCCTACCATTATATTGGTTTGATATGATAGGTATGTCTAGAATTACCCATTTTTGTGATGATTTTCTAACTTCTACTCCAAAGATTAGTCCATATATTTAGAAAATTATATGAAATCCAGACTTTCATAACACTACTAACAATTTAATTAAGGGTTTCTATGTTAAAGCTGGTAATTAAGGGTAATCATTTGGACAATTAATCTCAAATATATATATCAATATTGATCATGTTCATTACTGATGAAGCAATAAAACAAAACCAGAAAGTATAAACAACACCAAAGCAAGTTCAATAATGAGCTATATAATCATGGATATACATATAGCTAGAATAAGCATATACACTCTGATATATACTAC
>JBBMKE010407565.1:0-11904 GCA_037834125.1 Lippia alba | reverse complement strand
AAGATTTTATGTTATCTGATGCCATTTTGTAGGGTCTAGGTCGAAACTTTTTAAGGCATTTGAGGAGGACTAGGATGCTGGTCCATGTTGTTGATGCATCTGGAGAGGATCCAGTTCGTGACTACAGGACAGTGAAAGAGGTAGACTTTAGGGCGTGTGAGATGGAATTTTATATAAAAAGTAATTTTATTATATTTATTATTTGGGGGGGTGTGATTGGAATTTAATATATATATATATATATATATATAGGTACAAGTGCTACATTCCCCTTGTGCTTTATAGATATTATAACCCCCCTGTTTAAATTGATACCGTGCCTGAAAAAAGGGAGAAGAAATCCTGGTATAAATCCGTGCCCGGCAACAAAAATAAAGAAAGAAACAAGGACTATCCGTCTAAGATAACACATACTCGCTTGTGCTTTTTGCAGCTTGTTCTTTAAGTCTTTCACCATTTAGTAATTTGTTTTTGACTCAAATGCCCTTTTCTTATTTTCTCCTGTAAATCATGTTGGAAATGTCTAAAAACCACCTACTAAAGAGGGGCATTTGAGTAAAACGCCACCTACTAAATGGTTAAAAATTGGAAAGAGCAACCATCAAATGCAAAAAAAAATTGTGTATATGTTCAACATTGTCTATTCCAGAAGGGGTACACTTCTTTTGGAAGTTGATTAATTTGCAAAGGGATTTTTATGTATATCTATAAAACAGAAAGACGTTTTGTGCTCTTAAATTAAACATGTGGGTTTATGAATATATATATATATATATATATATATATATATTAATATCTCTATGTATAGACTTAAAAGATGGTACCTACCAGCACCCGGCTTGGCCCAGTCTTTTTTTGTTATAATATAAAATCTTAAAGCAGATGAGCATATTAAACGATTTGAACTCTTATATAATATTATGAGTGATTTCTTGTTACGTCAGAGTTTGTTAATTTGACCTTATGTAATTATGTGGTATTAAAACGTTACAGGAGCTGCGGATGTACAATCCTGATTATCTTGAACGTCCATACGTGGTTGCTCTAAATAAGATTGACATTCCTAAGGTATGTCTCACTCATTTTATTCTCCACATATATCAAACTCCTTTTTCAAATGAATACGTGTAATAGTGTAGTATAATACTTTCTGAAGGCAGCAGAAAGGCTTCCAAGTATAACTGAAGAAATACAGAAGATTGGAAATGATAAGATAGATTTGCAGACTGGAACATTTGATGAGAACAAAGCTGACGCTGTTCTTGAGGAGAAAAAAGTGAAGGAAATTGAAGATTATCCACGACCTTTCGCTGTTGTGGGTGTTAGTGTCCTGTAAGTTTGTAATTGACAACTTTTCTTTTATAGTAGGGATAATGACACTGGCATACCCTGGGGTTTGTTTAATTACAAAAACATCCCTTCATGATCGAGAAATTACAAATATTTCCCATCTGTAGCTTGACACATGCTATTATAATCATGAATTTAGAGTCAAATATTGATCAATAAGTGTCTAGTGGAAACTAGGGATTAAAATTATCAAAGTTCATTAATCCACATGTAATGTAAATTCTTTGACGGGAAATTTTTGTAATTTCTCAAGTTTCATGGAAGTTTGTGTAATTGCGTCAACCTGGGTATGTCAATGTAATAATCCCTTTCAAAATTATGCTATTGTTAATTACATTGTTGCTATACTTGGGAAGCCAAAAGAGATGCTGTTAAGAGATAGTATAAGTGTATGTACACGTACTGGTCTCTGAAAATGTTGATTTACCTTTGTCGGTACTTGTCCTTGATATTTTTTACTTTTGTGTGCTTACATCTTTCTTGGAAAGTGTTTGGTTGATCAAGCCTGTAAACCATGTTTGTGCAGTTCGTTTTTACGTATCGTATGTTCTTTAGGTTAAGTAAATAGATAACAATAATACTTGTGTGCCAGTAGAGTACCTAATAGTTAGTGACATTATTTGTCAATATAACCATCAGTAAGGTTATGAACCTACATATCTTCCTTTTTTTCCTTATTTCTATTTTGTGACAAATTTTGTGCTAAGTTTTGTTTTTGTCTAATATCTTGTGATTGGATTTTCAGGAGAGGTATAAATATTGATGAAATGTTGAAAGAGATAAGGGCCGCCTTGCACAGTTGCCAGGGTGATATTGTTGCACCACATGAATTATAATCTGCGAAAGCATCATATTCGGGTTAGCATTCTCTTTCTGAGGTTGAATGTTTTGTAATTAGTTGTTTGTTAGTTGTGTTAATTGAATAGTTTTACTCACGGAAGGAAGTTAGCACATGTCAGCACACGAAATTTGTTAGCCTTGGAGGATACAACATTATCTTTGTATTGTTTCTGGCTTGTATATATGGCCATGCATGTACTCTTTGTAAAGCAACCCTGAAGCAATGCAAGTCATATTTCCCTCCACTTTTGTTGTGTAACATGGTGTCAGAAGTTTTTTAGGGTTTCTGTTGATTTTTGTTCTGCCATTATTTCACCATGCCTGCCGATGATCTTCCAATTGCCACTTTGGCCATTCCGGCAGTTTACCCTGACGATCCTTCTAACTTCATTGTTTCGAGAATTTGATGTCTCTTGCTTGTTTCGCAACCTTTAATCAGCGACAATTACAATTCTTGGAGTCGTTCAACGTAGATCTCATGGCCTGCTAAGAATAAATATGGTTCTGTTGACGGTTCCTTCACTCTACTGGGGGGCGATTGATTCACTTACTCTACGGCAGGCCTAGGCACAAATAACCATGTCATTTCATGGACTTTGAATTCTGTATCCAAGTGTGCATTGCTGCAGGTATCCTTTTTCTTAAACAATACTCGCGAAATATTACAAGACCTTCACGATCGTCTTCAAAAGTCGGACGACCCTTGCATTTTGGAGTTGTGCCATGTTTTGCAGTTTACACGCGAGGATGACACCTCTGTAAGGGGGTATTTCACCAAATTGAAGTCAATCTAGGAAGAGCTTTCTAATTATCGTCCTACATGTATTGTAATTGTGGTGCTTTGTGATACCCTGTCTTCTCGACAATCCAGGTATGACGTCACGAGTGAATTTTATTATGTAATTTATCTGTTTTGATTTTAATTATTTGACGTCGCATGCCTAATGTGCCTATATAAACTTTATTTTAAGTTATTCTTTGCTTTAGAACTCGTTTATTATGTGTTGGGCTCGAAAGTCCAATTATGTGAAGATTAGGAACCTAACTGCGATTAGGGTGTTTGAGCTGTTTTTGGCTACCTGAGCTGGGGGATTCAAATCCCGACCCCTCTATTGAATTTATTTCGACAATTCGAGTCCAACGGGACTAGCCTTGCCTTTTTCTGAAGCCGTTTGAGCCCCCATCGATTTAATTTTTGATGGTTTGAACCGAGTCCGTCTTGAACCGAACTGAACCGATTTTCTTGGCCTTATATTGACCGAACCCCTCCCCCTTTCTCATTTGTTGCTGATCAGTCAAGGGAAGAAAGAAAGGGAGAAGAGAAGCCACTATTCACTCCCGAACTTTGAGCTCAATTTCTGGCCTCCTCGCTTACCCTGATCAACGATCCAAGGTAAGCAATGTATTCCCCTCTTGGAGTACTTCTTTTCCATCTGATTGTATTTCGATTCTTGTGCTCGATTCCATGACTTTCGTGAAGTATGTGAATAGTGTTGGGTTTGAGGTTTTGTATGTTTAAGCTCGTTTTGTGAGCTCTTACTTGCGAATACGTGTTCTACGTGTTGTATATGTCTCGTGGTTTGATTTTTGCATGAATCGGAGTTGTGGTGGTGGTGTGCGTGCTTGTTTCGATATTTTTTCGCCATTCATGGCGTTCTGAGTTTTGGGGACGAAGGGGGAGACAAGACTTGTCTCCCCCACATGCCCGTCTAGGAGACACCGTCGTGTCTCCCTGAGGGCTGAGTCTTTGTACTAAGCCACAGTTGTGGCTCAGTTTTTCTTCGGGGGAGACACCGTCGTGTCTCCCTCGTTTCATTGAGTTTCTATGTTGCGGCACCCCCCATGTCTCAGTTTGTTCTTAGTCGGAGACAACCCCCGTGTCTCACCTTGTTTATGTGTATATGTGCTATGTTTAGTTTTGTATGTTCATTTTATGCTTTTATCCTTCCCCAAGCATGATCCTAACTTAATTTGTGATATGACATGCATACAAATAGCTAAGATATGATTCGTTTAATGGTTTTATGATATGCCACCACCACCGGACCACTGCCGGCTGCCGCCGGAGGTGGTCCAAAAATTCACCGGTAACGTACTCATCGTACTCGTTCCATTTCTTCGATTAGTTTTTCAAAATTCGAACCCAGTTGTCCCCAATTTCAAATCTAAGAATTTTAGATCTAAAAAAGAAATGTATATAACTCTCAATCCCCTTAACGAAAATCGATCTGTCACTTGCAATGGTTTCTTCGTGTCGAGATTTTCAAGATCCATACAAAAAACGTCGACAAATATCGCCGGAAATGAGAGACCCATTTTTCATTTTCTATTGAAAATTTGCAGGTTTCGGTCGACCTCTTCACGGCCTTCTCCGGTCATTTTCATTAGACGTTGTTGCCACCAATGAAGTCGCGTCGTCAAAATGAGTTAAAAGACGTAGGTCCCATCTCTGGGAAGTGGCCGAAAACCGCCCCCGCGCCACTGCTGGAAAACCTGAGTCTTGAAGACGTAGGAAGAAGAAAGAGGAAAAAAAAAAGGAAAAAAGGGAAGAAGAAAAAAGGAAAAAAGGGAAGAAGAAGAAAGGGGTTTGGTGATAATTTTTTATATTTTATTAAGTGTATTTTATTATTTTTGCGCGAAATGCCAATAGGAGTTGGCCAAGCAGTTGAGGGTTCTTTCCTGAAGGTAAAGACCCAGGTTCGAATCCTTGCAACCACTTGGGTGTGTGCGTAAAAAAAAATTATTTTTGCACGAAATGGGGGGTTTAGGAAAATTTCATGAATAATTGATCTTTTAAAATATAGAAAAAATTAATTGAGGAGTTTAGAAAAAGTATTTAGGTATATTAGGGGTTGTTTTATAATTATCCGATTAATTAAACCATCATATAAATCGTGTTGGGCGTTCAATTTTTGTAGTATTTTCTCTTTATTTATTTATTTTTTTGAACTTTAATAAAATAATAGAAAATGAGGAAAATACTCCTATTAATTATGTATTTGGAACTTTCCCGGCATATTCTCACTTGAAAATTTGAGACTAACTTGAGTCTTGAGAGACATATTGTTAACATTAAAGATTTATCTATTATTTTTGAACTTTAGATGTAATGAACTTTCTTAATCATCTGTTTCTTAATTGCTTTAACTATCGCCTTAGTCAAGATTGAAGGAGAGAGATTATATAATATGAATTTTGTATATTGTATATATCCAAAGTACAATACAACAATTTATATATATAACCAGAGAAAAATTACGTAACACAAATAATTAGAAGACCTTATCTAAAAGTAATTAATATCCTTATTTAAAACATTTAAATAAGAGTAAATCACAATATAATTAATAAAAAAATTTATTATAATACTCCCCTTTCAAGGTGGCCCCTAAGCACAGTGAACAACCAACTTGAGGATGGTTGCACTAAATAAAGGTGCAACAAGACTTTGGTGAAGATAGAGACAGACAACTCCAGCGTGTTTTGTTCATTCATGGAAGATAGAATTGGTGGTGATGTGAAAAACACAACGATTACAAAATAAGGGAATAAAGAGGACAAGGGAATTCAAAAGAGAATCAAATAGCTGCAACCCAATTAGAGGTACTCAAAGCCTCAAACCTCTAATTCCTCTTAGTGTAAAATCAGAATTTGAAGAGAAGAATTTAATTGGGATAGGAACAAATTTGAAGAACTTCCTTTCATTTGAAAGAGCAGATGAGAAGCACTTCATTTTGGATACATTTTGTATGGAGGAATTTAATCTTAAAAAAATGATTTTTAAATTGAGAAATTTACTTTTTAAATAAAAGAATTTGATTCAAAAAATGACGAGATATAAGAGAAAAAATAAAGAATAACGAGGAATTTAAATAGTCAAATTGCACGTGAGGCATTAAAATCTGCAATTTTCTTTTCTTTTTTTTTTTCAAGAAATCTGTATTTTTCACGTGTGCCTTTTTTCATCGGATAATCTATCAAAAAATAAAATTAATCATTAAAAAAAAGGGTATCAATTTTTTTATAAAAAAAATGGATATCGAAATACAATGACATGGGCGGTACGAAAAATACTTAATTTACAAAATAATGCTTCTCAATTTATTTATTGTGCTAACAACGATCTGCGTATGAAAAATACCATATCTACAATATAATGCTTCTCAATTTATGAGCTAACAACAACCTCGAAACTTCTAAAATAATATTAAGAGTTGAAAAATACCATATCTACAAAATAATGCTTCTCAATTTGTGAGCTAACAACAACCTTGAAACTTCTAAAATAATATTAAGAGTAAAAAATTTACCTTTGTACTATAATTATTTCTTAATTTTTTATTTGAACATTTAAATATCTTAAATTATCATTATATTTTATAAAAAAATTTATGTTTCCATCTCAATAAATTAAATGTTAACAATCCAAAGTAACAAATAATAATGCGAAACATTTAAAATAACAAGTTGGAAACACGATCGTATTTTCTTATTCCTTTCTTTGTATATATTTGATGGTGTCGGAATCAGTTTAATGTAAATCAAACACCATACATAATAAATTTGTGAAGGGGAAGACCATCATAGGCGTATTTAAGCCTCAGGAACTAGGTTCCCAATAGAGCATGAATTCTACCAGTTAGGGTAACACCCAAAAAATGAGGAAGTGAAACTGTTAGATCTTGAAAATGTGCAGCAATGAGGTTTCCAGTTCAGTGAGAGAGTGTTTCTTGTGAGTTAAGAAAGCTTGAGGAATGTGTGAGTGACTTCCTCTATTTATAGGTTAAGGGTGAGGGGTATTTGATAATATTACCATTGTGTTCTTGAAAAAGTATTTCCCTAGACACGTGGCGAGGCGTGAGAGCCCGAAAGTGACGTGCGTGTGTCAGGCCTACCTTTTAGGTAGTTATGCACTATTGTAGTGTCAGTGGCAGTTAAGGAATTATTCCCTCGAGGGGTAAGACGCTCATTGTTCCAGCCATTGAGCTTACTGACGCTCGAGCAAAGGACCTTCCTTGTAAGGAAAAGGGAAGGTTGAACCATCGAGCGTTTGAGGCTCGAGGGTTGATTCTTTCGAAGGTGAGCCCCCAGCATAGGGTAGTCCCTCTGGAGAGATCAGTGACAAGGGTTGGGGTTGAATCTCTTTCACGAGCCTTATCTGTTCGAGTGTTCTGCTTAGGTGTTTCCTGGCTTCCAAGAACGTCCTTTACGATTGTGACACGTGGACGACGGAGAGGCGAGCGTATTTTGGGTCCTTCAATATTCCCTTGATATCAATAACTACCGAGTACCGAGAGATGAAAAAACTATTGTTCATATAAAATATTTTCTGGACGCAATGCATCAATTCAGAATGTTCCATGAACCTTTTACGGCATGATTGATATGAATGAATGAAATTAGGTAGGAAAGGAATAGACTTTGGAATGGAATGGAATGGAATGACTTTATTTATAGAATTCCTATGATCGGTATGGTTTGGATTTTTGAATAATATGAATGAAATGAATTTAAAATTTTTATTTATACTATGATTTAGTTTTTATAAAATATTTTAATTTATTATGCATATTTGTGAATTTATAAGCGAAAAAAAAATAAATATTGAATATGTACTTTTAAATATATAATATATTTATATTTATATTATTTTAATATAAATTTAATATAATTTATTACATTTTCAGCGTGATTATATATTCGCAATAATAAAACATAATAATATAATATACATTTAACACATATGTGGAGATTACATAAAAAATAAATAAATTTTGAAAATTGGTAATGATTAATATCATGGGGTACCTAAAGAATATCTAATACTATATATGTGGTAATGGACATTACCTCAGTAATGAGCATTCCTAATTACTTTTTATACCAATCAAAGTTTTGAGAATGGACGTAGAAATACTCATTCCATTCTCATTCCATTCCAACATACCAATCATACCATTAGTCCAAGAAAGAACCTAGTAGAAAAAGAAAGATGGTTAACATTGCATTTAACCACTTTGGAGGTGGGTTGAAAAAGAAAGATTTGCTTTAATAGAAAGTTAAGTTTTTTAATCGTAAAGTTGAATAATGAAGGATAATAAAATTAAATTGATGTTTTTATTCTGACAGACGCTAAAAATGAGGAGGAAAATGGTTCAATTTTGAAAAATAAATGGGAGAGAGAAAACAAGGGATAAAACCACTTACTTCTATTCCACGAGTTCCTCCTAGATTCGTGATCCACATTCTAGATATATAGAAAACAAGAGATAAAACCAATTATTTTTTATCCAAAGAATTTCACCTAGGTTCGTAATTCAGATTCCAAACGTATAGAAAATAAGGAGAAAACCACTTATTCATACCCGAAGATTCTCTAGACATATAGAAAATAGGGAGAATTACATACAAGTCCCTAAGTTTTGGCCTAATTACATTGCAGTCCACGAATCTTTGGATATTACATACCAGTCCCTAAGGTTTAGATTCCGTTAGAAGTCCATAATTGCCGTTAGGGTTCGTTAAAATTTTACAAATTTAATTACAAATAAGTCCCTCAAGTTTGATAGTAATAATAAAACGATCCCTCAGGTTTACGTGGATTTCTAACGGCCGTTATGGACTTCTAACGGAATCAAACCTTAGGGACCGGTATGTTATATCCAAAGATTCTTGGACTGCAATGTAATTAGGCAAAACCTTAGGGACCCGTATGTAATTTTTCCTAAAAATCATTACAATACGTTTATATATATGTACAATATAATAACAAACTTTTTTGAATATTTATCAAAGGAATGATGTTTATAAAAAAGAAAAGACGGAAATATATTATAAGGATGCATAGTGTATTTTGACCGATCAATATATTATTATTGTTGTTGTTAATTTTTTATTTGTTTATTTATTTATTTTTACTTTCGAATATTTTGAAAAAGACATAATATAGCTTATTGTCATAATAGTTTACATAATAAATTAAAAATAGACATTTACACATTATTAGTTAATAAAATACTCTCCTTAAAATAAAATAATTAAGTTGATGATAAAAGTTGGGACTTAAATATACAATTTAATTTAATAAAAATAAATAAAATAAACTAATGAAGTTGGATTTATCAGTTTCTTTAAACTATGGTCCGAGAAAATACTAAGTTTAATTGACATAAATGATTAGATTAACGTAACATATAAGCTTTGATTATTAATTTATACTCCACATAACCCACAAATTAAATAGTTAAATAAATAACATGGTTATATGCAAATAACATTGTATAAGGGTAGTTTAGTCCATTCACATACAAAGTACTCATATCCACACTTTTATATAGTTATAGATTTCTATCACTGACAACATAGGTAAACGGTACTGATGGCGAATGTGACACCCCGGTTCTTCGATCGACAGAACCGGCGCCACGTGTTGTTTTCTTTGTGTGATTTAATTGTTTAATTTACTTTTCCTGCTACTCCCTTGCCTTTTTCCATGACTTCGTTAGTTGCAGGGCCCTAATTATAACTCTTTAAGAGTTCAGGGGCCTATTTGCAATTTTCTATTCTTGGGGTCTTTTGGTCATTTTTTGTTCGGGCGAGAGTCCGACCTTTTTGACCCCTCCAGCTTGTCCGGGGCAACGAAAGGAGTCCGTAGACTCTAAGTTTGCCTAATTCTGATTTCGTTTGCTCGTTCTGCAGCCTTTTTACACGTTTGAATTTGGGTGAAATACCCGAAAATCTCCGACCGACCAATCATTTCTAGCCACCTCACCTCTCTCTATCGGTACTCTCTCTCTCTCTACGATCAAAACACATACCCGAGTTTGTATTTTCACACACATCCAACTTCCTCGTTTCTCGACGGAATTCGACGATCCTTTAATGGAAATCGAGCATCTCGACGACGCTGACTCAACCGTACAAGAATCGGGACCTGAAACTTACCGGTGGTGGAGTTATGGCTGAAAAACAGCTGCGCGCGGCGAAGCTCGACCCCCGCCACCTTGCCGGCGAATTCCGGCCACTTTCGGCCACCTTCCGGTGACACGCGCCACCAACCTAGAATCTAGACCTCCTTACGCTTCGAACCAGCACGGCGGCGCAACCTGAAGACGGCCGGCGGCGCCTCACGCGCCGCCTGAAGGTGATGAATCGCGGCGGCGTCACTGTAGCGGTGGCGTTCCGACGTCTCCGGCGACTTTCTCCGATAAGTCTTAGTGGTTTTCGATGTTTTCGACCCTCCTGAGTCCATTTCCGGGGTTGTTTTGAGACGAATCGCGGCGGAGGTGGTGGTTTTAGGGCGGCAGCGGTGGTGCACCTTCGGGCACGGATTTGGGGCACTTCCGGCGGGTTTTGGGCTTCGACCCAGTTATGAAAGTTGCTTAGAATGTCAAGACCTAGCGAGCTATGTGGGTGGCGGTCCAAGAAACGGCCGGCGACGGTGGACCGGACGTGAACCAGCCTTGAACCGGCCGGTATTGCTCAGGTGATTTTTCCGGACAATTGACTAGGGGCTTCCGTAGTGCTCGATACAAGCTTCGCAATGGTACGTCCGGATTCAATTTCCAATGCGTGGATTTTGTTTAATTTCATTTTCCGGCTTTGGTTTTCGTATTCGTTTTTCTTCAATAGAATCTCGTTCGTTTGTTGTTTTCTGAAATTTGTTGAGGGTTACTGCTCGTTAGGTCGAGACGTACGATCTTGTCCCTCCGGGGATTTTTTCGGTCACCGGAGAGCACTTTCCGGCGACTGACAGCCGTGTTCCGGCCACCTCCGGCTTTGGCATTTCGGTGTTTACTCATTATTCGGATTCCTTACGTCGTGGTGAGTCCATCGCCTATTACGATTTGTCAATCGGATGTCCGGTTGATTTTTGGTGAATTTTTGAAGTTGTTGTATTTATTTTTTCGTTAATTGTTCTAATTGCTAATTTGATCCTGTACGCGCATTGGTCAGAATTATGAATTGAGTTGTACGTTGGAAATATGTTATAATATATGAAATAAATGATTCGTGATTTAATTGGATTTAATTGCCCCGTTTGTGCCTCTTTGAGTACTTGGAATGTCGTAATTGTTGGAATGTAGCTTGTTTGGTAATTGATTATCTATGTTGGTTTCGTTTCTTGCCTCTAGATTTAATATGGTTGGTAAAATGGGTTGAATCGGTTAATGGTATAATTATCGGAATGTTAATTCGCATAATTTGAATTTGGTTAACCGTATTAATTGGAATACGAGTAAGGTAATTTTATTTTATAAATTAGAATTAATATGAACCTCTGGTCGATAAATGGATTGAAATTAATTTTATATAATTTCATTAGAGACTCTCACACTTAAGAAATTATTTAATTATACGTCTATGAATTTAGTTGATATTGAACGAATTAATATGAATCAATATGATTGGTATTTTATTTCTATCGCCCCTATTTGCATTATTTGTGCATATAAATGTGTCATATTATGCAATATGAATTTATGGAATTTTATGATAACTTGTTTATGTGAATTAAATATGAATTTGAATTCTGATTAAGTGTTTGCATCTCATATGTGTTTAAGCATTTGCCGTGCGTCTTTGTTGGTTTTGGTTTGAGTCTGAGTCTTGTTTTGGTGTACTCAGTCGTTCAGGGGTTCTTCTGCGAGGGTCTGTCAGCTTTGTGGGTTTTGTGGGATGAGTGTTTGGCCCTACACACTCCAGACTCGACAT
>JBBMKE010407544.1:0-11907 GCA_037834125.1 Lippia alba | reverse complement strand
ATTTTCATAAAATTCAATATAATTTTTTAATATAATAATATAACTAGAACTCATTATAATAATAATCAAATAAATAAAATAATATTTAAAATTAGAAGAGTTAATGTGACAAGAATTTTTTTAAATTTTAGTTGTTTTTTTTGTGCACATTTCAACAAATATAAGATTTTTTTTTACATATTTCAGCAACAACTTATTTTCTTTCAATAAGGTATAAATGTCATTACAGATACCAATAGGAGTTGACCAAGTGGTGAGGGTTATTTCTTGAAGGCAAAGACCCATGTTTGAATCCCTCAGACCCTTGGGATGTGTGCGCTAAAAAAAATAAAAAAATACCATTACAGATGTCAAAAACGTATTATAAGATTAAAATAAAAAAATGTCATTACATATGTCAAAAACGTATTATAAGACTAAAAAAATCACAATCAACGTAATGTATGACTCAAACACAGGCCTCCGAATTTTTCATACAAAAAATAATAATAATAAGGGTTTTTTGAAAAAAAATAATCTTAACGGAATTTTTATTGGTTTTTCGATTTACACTGAATTTTGGGTGCAAATAATTCAATTAACAATCTTGTACATAAAGACACGTATCTATTCCGATAATAATTAGAAATTTGGATCGGAATTTTGCGAAATGAGGAGAAAAGGATGCTAACATATAAATTTAGGGACCTTAAAGGTTCGAAATCGAGTCTAACAAAGCAACACAAGGTATTCAGACCAATTTCAACTTTCTTGCTCATAATACCCACCACACGAATTGTATGTATGCTGCTGATTGCTGGCAATTGTGTGTGTATTGTGTGCATTCATGTTTATTTAAGTGCTCATATGCGTGGAGATGGTGAAAAAATCAGGCCTTTAACACAGATTTGTGGTTTTCACTCGACACAGGTGAGATGAAATTTTCGTCATCATCATTTTGAAATACACCACTTGTGATCTTTTCTAATTAGCTTTTTCTTTATATTCTTGCAGCCTTGTTTGGCACCAGGAAGCTTTTTCGGTGTAGAAGATTTTCTCGATTATGACAATAGCTGACCATACACTTATCAAAAGGAGAAGAAATCAAAGAATCCAAACAAGCATGTATCTTTCAAGCAACGAACCTTGCCTACATGGAACCCTTAATTTTTGATGTCTTCATTTCATAGCGCTTCATCTCTGCTTCGATCACTCATAGGGTAACTTGCATGCAGGTTGCAGTTGCATGTACTAACTCCAAAGATATTAAAGCCGCATCAAGGTCAGATATACCTGCTTGTTTGTCAGTCGGACAGATATTGGCTGATAGGGCGAGAGAAGCTGATGTGTATACGGCTGCTTATACTCCGAGGGAAAGGGATAAGCTTGAAGGGAAAATTTTCCTCGTATACTACCTGATTTTTCAAGATATAATTAGAAATCTTGTACAAGAAAGATACATTTTGTACAAGAAAGATACATTTCTATTCAGATAATGTTTAAAAGCTATACGCCACCACAAAATGTACAATATTACAGGGGGTTTCACTACAAAAGCTATACAACACCACAAAATGTGACTATATTACAGGGGGTTTCACTACAAAAGCTATACAGTATGTTACAATATTACGGAGGTTTTAACATGAAACAATGTGACTATATTACAGGGTGTTTCACTACAAAAGCTGTACAGTATGTTACAATATTACAGAGGTTTTAACATGTTACAGGGTGTTTCACTACAAAAGCTATACAATATGTTACAATATTACAGGGGTTTTAACATGAAACAATAACTGACACTCAAAACCCACAACTTTTTATTTGACCCCAAAAGTCTCGACTTCAATTGGAGAAAGCGGTGGGGTAGAAAAGACAGAAAGAAAGCAGATATTCGATGAATCGGCTATCCTTAAAAACGGATTTCGTCAGCCAAATAACTCCAATCCACTTCATCCCAATCAGAAATTGATTCCTCGTCGGTGAAATAACTCCAATTCCGAAATTGATTACTTGTCGGTGGAATAACTCGAATCCATTTCACTCCAATCCACTTCAACCCAATCAGAAATTGATTCCTTTTGTCCCTTCTCCCCTTGATCTCCCAATGAACGTGATATATCTTTTGTCCCTTCTCCCATTGATTCACTCATTTTAGCTTTGGAAAGGAAATTCTGATGCACATTATTGTCAGAGCAATAAAGGCAAGGATTCTGCTCGGGAAACTTTCTTAGTTCTGGCGCAACCTCCCTTGCCTTCATAACAAGTTGCTTGTTACTAAAGAACTCAGACAGTAAATTTTTCCTAATAATAATATCAGCCGCCAAGGTAAACACACCATACCAATCTCCGTCATGTTGGCATTCATAGGCCTCCTCATTCGATTGGCAAGCACTCAATAAAATCCCTTGATCGAACTTCACATTTTGTGATGATAGTGTTGACCTAAAGGGTTTAAGCAACCTTCGAGTGCCGGTGAAAAGGAGACTAGTTAACTTCGCATTTTGTGAAGATAGTGTTGACTTAAAGGTTTTAAGCAACCCTCGATTGCCGGTGAAAAGGAGACTGGCATCGGATCCAAAGTTATCCAACATAACAGTTTTTAAGATATTTGTTTTTGACATGTTTTGACATCCCCTCGACGATGAAGAGGTCTCATCTAGGACAGCCAACACGGTCTCATAACGGATGGATCTACACTTTTCGAGTGGTCTTTCAACACTTCGAGATGAAGTACTAGGTCCAACTTTCTCGTTTTTCTGATCGAATAAACCACCACTGTGACAGCAATCGGCGAAAAACACGAAGGTTGCACACTTGGGCAAACTATTAACCAGTATCAAGAAATCCATTTCTGTATATAAACATATTTAGAAAGGAGTGAATTTAATCTGATGAACACTGATTAAATAAAATCTAATATTATAAGATTAATGAAACTTAATTTCATCCCTGGCAGTACGATTAAACCCTCAAACCTAACCCCTAATAATTTCATCCCTGGCAGTACGATTAAACCCTCAAACCTAACCCCTAATAATTTCAAGAGATTAAGTGCTGCATCTCGATAATCAAGATCCGAATTTTGCGAATAAAATGAAGCTAAACTAACAGAGATCAAGATCGAAATTGTGTGAAATCAAATAAAATCAAGCTAAATTAATAGAGATAGTTGCATAGCATACTGGTGATGAAATTGCCGTCAGAAGGGACTATGGCCTCCTCTGTTTTGCTATCCCCCTGCTCCTCAAATGGAAATTCAGTTCCATGGCCTGAAAAGTGAAAAAACAAAATACCTCCCTCTCCAATTTCAGAGATTAAGTCTTGAAGAGCGCACTTGATATTTATTCCGGTCGGCATTTTATTGCTGCCAGGCTCATCAGTGAGAACCTCGATGTCACTGGGACTAAAGTCGTAGACATTGATGAGCGTGTCATAGGTGACATTCACATCGTTGTAGCAACCATCCAACTTCTTCCATCCTTTGAGCATGTGTGGGTAATTGCAGCCTACTACGAGAGCTTTTTTCATATTTGTTTGCGTTTTTATAAGCTAGGAATGTCAACGGGTCGAATTGGGTTGAGCCATGGATGGAAATTGGAGGTAGGAATGGTGGAGACGAGAATTTAGGGTTTCACTCTCAATTTCTGGTCTAATTAGTGCAGTATATGCCCTTTGGACGTTTAAGAATAGTTCTTGGGATAGTTCATTGAGATAGTTCACGGCAGTTGAGCCATGGATGGAAATCTCTCGAAAGCAGTGGTAGGAATGGTGGAGACGAGAATTGAGATACGGAGAAGATGAGAGTTTTGGTTAGAACTAGGGTTTCACTCTCAATTAAGGCCATTTGGGGAGGTTATTGGGCTACTAATCCAATCAGTGAACACTGGATTAGCTAAATTGCATAGAGACCGTTTGATACTTAATTAAGATTAGGCCCAATAGGCCAACTTAGTCCCCAATAATTTAATATAGAAAAATTACAATTTTGGGATACTAACATACCCTATTTGCGTTTTTGTATTTTAATTTGGCACATTTGATTTTAGGGACACTTACTTTCAAAATTTTGCAATTTTAATCAAATTCCAACCGGATCTCTAATTTCTTCCCGGAATACAACCATTTTCTTCCCGAAATACCACCCTTGTTTCTACGCCGCTGCCAGAATGCCCTTGAAAATTGGGATGTGGCATCGAATTGTCTAGTTGGCATATCAAAATAGGACAACTCATTTAAAATGCACACTTTGAATTTTCACTTTTTTTAAATCTTAAATTAATTAAAAGAAAATTAAATTTCTTATTTTAATTAAAAATTAAATTAAATTAAATTGCTCCATTAAAAGTGGGTGGTTATTTTTTATTTTTTAACAAAAGTATTGTATTTTCATTTAATAGTTTTCTACATATTAACATATTAATAAATTAATGGTGTTTACAATAAGAATATTAAATAAAATTAAATTTAGTATGCGCTAATATTTATTACAAAATAATATTATCTCTTTTACTACATTAGATTTTATATATTAAAATATTATTTTATCATTTATTTATTCTATATAAATTTTTAATTTTTTGACCTTATAATTTTAGTGTAATATTTATAAAAATAAATTGATATCATTTCGGCTGGTGATGATGGGGTTGGGAATAAAAAGGAAGGATTATTTTTTTAATATATTTATAACTGATTTAAATATTCCATTAGAAAACAAATTTTTTAATGTATATAACCGCATGTCTTTTAACTATAATTACAAGTATAAGAATAAACATATTTGTAAACTAAATATTAAATTTAATTACAAATAATAGGATTATTTATGTATATATCCGTAATTGTAAATATATGTAAGAATATTCTTATTAATAAAAATATTATTTTTTATTAGAACTTAGATTAGATATATTTTATATGTACATTACATAGTAGGATTTACTATATCTATAATAATATGTATAATTAAAAAAAATTATTATATTTATTTCCATATATAATAAATATTTTTAGATGGTAGGATTCTTAGTTAGAATTTGATTTATTTTTAAATAACATTAATCGAGTAAGTTTTCTATGTGTGTGACGCCCTAGCGTGGGCCATCCACATCCCCCGCATCCAGACCTAAACTCACATATGAAATGGACGTCCATATATGAGTTCGAATCTAAGCGAA
Organism: Lippia alba; assembly: GCA_037834125.1. NCBI lineage: Eukaryota > Viridiplantae > Streptophyta > Magnoliopsida > Lamiales > Verbenaceae > Lippia > Lippia alba. The sequence goes on along the minus strand of JBBMKE010407544.1, from coordinate 6,745 downwards.
CGGAGACCTAGACACGCACACACTAGGCTAAGCGGGGCTAACCCTGAACAGAGCGCGCAGAAAATAATAAAGCATACATACAGAAGCAACACATGATCCAAACTGAGCTATCATATACATATCAACAATGGCTACAAGCCCAAAATAGATACATATATCCAAGATATACATAATCGAGTTCATATACATACTATCAAGAGTGTACAAAAGTAAATACATATGAGATGCAAACTCGACCAAAACTAGGAAGAACACAAGAATCTGAGACTTCCCCGCCTGGCTCGAGAACCTGCAACTAAAAGAAGTGAAGAAACGAGGGTCATTCTACCCACTTGACTGAGTGAAGGGTCTACACACACCACGTAAATACATATAGAGAAAAGCATAGATTCAAAAGGGCCTATCATGAACCGAGTCGGGGTTTTGCAAGCCAAAATGAGTTTTGAAGCAAAAGAAATACATATAGATACAAATTAATCCCAACTCATTTCATAATTACCAAAAGAAAACATAAAACCCGGCGAGAACGGGTATCCTTCAACTTCTAGACTCATAAGATTCAAATCATAAATCAATCATTCTCAACTTCTTGGTGATCGGTTAGCGAACCCTTTTCACCCATAGGGATTCATATACACATGGGGTAGCTAGCCCACGATGTGCCTTCCCCGATTATTCACCGAGGGCTCAAGAACACACGCCTTACAACCGCACGTATGTCTCAAATAGAAAGTGCACAGGTGTCATAACCGGCGACCCCGATGGTCGTCCCTGGTCTCCCTTACCCACAATTCGGGGGCCCAAATTCATAGAAATCATACCAAAGTCACATCTTTCAGGGAAAACTCTCTAGACTCAAAAGGAAACGTAGTTGGATTCAAAACAAGCTCATATATGCTTCAAACTTATACAAGTTCCATAAGATTCAAAGGTGATTCACAAAACAAACTCATATCATAAAACACCCATATTTATACATATTAGAAGTATACCACATGCAGGGTTCAAAATCAATTCATATTAAGGCCATAGGTTTCATATCTATACAACCTAACCCACACCTGAGCAAAAGAGGCAAAAGGAACAGAGTGGAGGAGCAATGAAGACCTAAACCTCGAGTTCCTTAACTTCCAGAGGAGGAGCTGAAACAAAAGAGACACAAACCCGAGACTTAGACTCAAACATGAACCAATTAGATGCTCGGTAATGCATGTGAATGCAATGAAATGCAATGAAACGCATAAACGTATCAAATCTGCATAATGAACCATATCTCCAATATGTGCATATAAAATCAAACAAATTCAAATATAATCAATATGAGACACATATAATCATGTTATCACAAGTTAGGAATCATATTGGGGGTGGGAAACATGCTAGGAAGGCACATTTCCAACGGTTGTTGACTTGGGTAAAGCGAAGAAACGCGAAAAAATGCGACCGGTGGGACTAGGGTAAACCAACGGCCGTTGGAATTTTCTTCCTCATTTCCAACGGTTGTTGACTTGATGCTGTAGCTCCTGAAAATTTTGGCCATTCCAACAACCGTTGGAATCAAATAACAAAGGGCCAACGACCGTTGATCCCTCCCAGATTGCCCAAGACATTTTACACAATTCCAGTCTAAAATTCAATGCAAAGACATGCTCAAACACTTCAAAACCAATCCCAATTCATACAATATTAACATGAATCATTCAAGAACATATAAGACATCAATTTACAATGAGAGAGCAAAGGTTCATACGCAAATAAGCAACGAAACACACAAACGCGCAAATATGGCCTCAACAGGCAAAGTTGTATCAAAATGGCCCAAAATGTATTCAAAACTCAGTCAAAATGCACCAAAGTACTCAATACACATTGCCAACACACTAAAGTATGCAAAAACTCAAGTTAGGGGAAAGGGGTCCAAGTGATCAAGCCTCAAACCAACTCAAAACTCCAAATTAACCATTAATGCACCAAGCTCCTATAACAACTACCATGCCATTAATGCATTAATTAACCAAAGATATAGCACTCAATACACCAATACATGCTTACAAGTGCAACAAGGGCAAAGGAAATGCATTAAGCCAAGAGATGTCATGAAACTCCTTCAAAACCCTCCAAATGCAATCCTAACTATCCCCACATGAAAAGTATGAAATGAATGCATATATGAGGTTACAAGAGTGCAAGGATCAAGAATACATGCTTACCAAGTGAAGAAAATGCAAGAAAAGGGGGTCTTGAGCTTGGGTGGTGATCAACAATGGAGGCAAAGGGCTTGGAAATTCTTTTCTCTCCTTTTTCCTTGGTGGTTCGGTGGTTTTGGGGGAGAAGAGAGAGTGTGAGGGCTGATGGTATAAGTGAGAGAGGGAGAAATGTCCAAAAGTCATGGTTCATGGGTCCCACATGGTATTTTTATGTACGTGAGCATATACAAATCGATTCGGGGGGTCAAAACGAGGTCAGAAAAATGCAAGGTTGGTCTCGTTGAATCCCATTTATCGAATGGAACGCAACGAAGATGTCGGAACTCGATTTTGAGTTCCCTAATTCGAGAAACGACCTAGGGACTCAATTAGGTCATAATTACCAAATGACCCCTAAACATGCAAAACTCGACATTTGAGTCCAAAACTAATCACACGAAAGCACAAAACCAGTACAAATCATACAGAAAAGTCCAGAACTCGAACATATTACTTTAAGCATGCCCAACAATTAAAATCACAAAATTGCAAATTACGCGATTAACAAATTATTCAAATAATTAAAATTGTTCAAATTGATCAAATAAGCATATTATTATGAATGTAATGCAACAGTTAAGTATGAAATATAAATGCAAAACAGTAATTAAACTCACACGTGGTACAAACCTATACGTGTGAAGAAACGGGGTGTCACAGTTACGTAGATTATACTTATAAAATATTTTTATTTATATATAAAATATATTTACTTATATAAAATATAGTCGTATCGGAGCCGTGTCGTATCCTAAAATTTTAAAAAAATCCGTGTCGTCGTGTCCGTGTCGTATCGTATCTGTGTCGTCGTGTCGTATCCGTGTCGTCGTGTCCGTGTCCGTGCAACATTGATTCTAATCCTTAAAATTTCAATTGTATCGCTTTCGTTCTCAATATTCTAAAAGTTACACTTAAATCCCTAAAGTTAAAAATATCTATCATTTAAACCTTTTTAACTAAGATCAGCACCGATGTGACACGATATTAGGGTGACACCTGACATCATGTTGTACAAACAACGCATTCCATGTGATGAGTTTTGAGAGACAACACTAAAAATCTTTTTTACCGAAGTGATGAGGTCGATTTTGTCTGTAAGTCCCCTGATCTGATAGATTGACTTGCTCGACCATCTAGGTCAGGATGATGCCGGAGATTTGCATTAAATGCATAAAATATCATAACATAATTTATTCAATTGCATCATGCCTATAACTGCTAATTCTACATGTGCATTTAATGCACCTAAGAGTTTATGTCATTTGAGTAAGTTCAAAGATGCACCACTATAAATTACGTTGCATTTAATTCACCTGGAAAGCACATTAAATTATCTTGAGCTCTTCTACTAACTTTATGTCGAGTTTCGAGTGTTAAAATTGGAGGTGTACGTCGGGCCAACTTGACCTAATTCATCGTCTCTTTCTCCACTTCATCATCTTATTTAGAAATATATTTTTTTTTTTGTGAAATAAATAAATTGATAACTAAAAATATATATTTTGGTCTTAAGAACTTTTATGAGATGAATTATTAAATTTAAGAATACAAGTGTCACTTTTAGAATATTGAGGATGAAAGTGATTCAAAAATAAAATTTTAGAGAGTAGAATTTATTAAATTTTGGTCTGAGGAGTTAAATGAAATAATTATTAACTTTACGGACTCAAGTATTACTTTTAAAACATCAAGGATGAAACTGATACAAAACTGAGATTTAAGGACCAAATATGAAATTTACCTTTTTATATTTGGGAAAATTACACCTGACTACCCTACTAGATATAATAATTATAATGCACTCCATCTTTATTCAAAAATTACAATTTAGTCCCTAAATATTATGGACCGTTTGTGATCCCTCTATTCCGTTAAAGTTTCTCGTTAGGGTTGAGTTATGTCCTTCTATTAGCTTAATGAATATAATTACAAATTCATCCCTACAATATACACGTTCCAACAAAATGATCCTTAGGTATTACACATATAACAATGCAGTCCTTGGCATAAAACTCAACTCTAACGGAACCCTAATGGAATAGAGGGATCACAAATGACTCATAATATTTAGGGACTAAATTGTAATTTTTAAATAAAGATGGACTATATTGTAATTTTCGAATAAAAATGAACTATATTGTAATTACCTTATCTAGCAGAGTAGTCAACTGTAATTTTCCCTTTTATATTTTTCTTGAAAATTTGCACACACACTTGTATTAAACCGTATATATAATTCTTATCTTTGTATCCTTATACATTTGGAAAACTAAGGATTTGTACTTAAGAAGGGTAATCTTATTGAAGCCACCGAGGGTGAGTTTTACTTTCAAGTTTTATAAAGGTGTCTTCGGGACAAGTCTTGCGTACATTGGTTCAAGCAAAAGAAAGCCTAAGCCAAGTGTTTAAGTTACTCGATGTAATTCAATGAAACACAAATATAGATACATCAATATAAACACGACACAATACATATGTAGCGATATGTATTTTTTCTTAAAATTTTTACTTGATAAGTATCGGATAAAGTGTCCAACACGACATGACACTACATAACAAAATAATATTTTTAAAAATATACATGCATCAAATATATAATCTCTTAATTAATTGGATATATAAGTAGGTCATAAGTGTAATAAAATTGTGATCGAGAAAAATAGCTGCACCTAATTAAGATAGGGCTAGGTAGGGCAAGAAGGTTTGAAATTCATATTTCAGGTATCCAATCATCTTCCATTTTATTTACACACATGACAAGTGTATTTAGAAAAAAGAATCTTTTGATTTTCTTTTATATTATAATTATTTTTTTTCTAATTTCAATCATCTACGTACCAATACATGTGACCGTATATATAAGTAAAATGAAAATAAAATACAAAATTAAAATTGGGAGATTCAGACTTGATCACCCTACTTAGCCCCCATCCAACCAACTAAACCACCACAATCCCTTTTGAATGAAAGGAAATTAATTAAAACAACATTTCCCAATTCTTGTTCCATGGCATATCCCAAGAATAAAACACTAGAACTATTAAGAAGCATCTTTAAGAGTTAAGAGAGAGGCTAAAATTAAATTTAATTAATGCCTTTATGAGGATGAAGTTCTCCAATACTTGGTTAATACTTAATACCCAATAGCCAAAAGGAACAAGTTCTTGGTGGGCATTTCTCTTTTTTGAGGTTTCCTTTGGAACCCTAATTTTAAACCCCAAACCACCAACCAAAAGGCAATATTCATGGCTTTGAATCCAAAAGATTAAGAACCCTCCATGTATAAAATGATAATCTATCTTTTAAAAAGCTAATCAATGTTTAATCTTGCTGGAGAAGCGGGCAAATTCGTTGATAACGACAACTACAACGTGATTAACATTGAATTAAGTACGCATTTTCAGTTGAGATGAATTAAAGCAATCATAATATATGAAATAGGTGAAAAATGGGACAAAATCATAAATTTTAAATGGAAAAATAGTGTCTAAATTCGACGTATACAAGAATTTCTCGGTTCAAGACATTTAAAAAAATTATAAAAAAGCTGTTGCGAAATAGAAATTGTACGTTGAAAGATTGAACATTTTATTGATTAATTATTCCCTTTTCACTAGGTATGAACTTTTCTTTTTTATTTTCTCAATAAGAGAATTATTGCTGATTTTTCGACTACTTTGAATTAGACTTAAATTCATGATCATATGATTCTTGAATGATTGTTTGGTCATAGCTAGGCTAGGAGAAATTTTGGCATGCACTCATGTGGACTCGTTTATATTCTCAAAAGTTTAGATTTCGCTATTTTTTTAAATATATTTAAAAAAAATTGAAATATAAACGAAATTTAATCCAAACCGTCGGACTCACACGTGAGATCAAACACGACGAATTATAAGAATTTTCTCTTAATAAATAGAAGTAGCTTTTAATTAGGAGCTGTCCAATAGATATCATTCTGATTAAATAAGGCTATAGTGTTGATTAAAACTATTGTTTTATGTGATTATCTTACTATATAATGAGGTGGACATTTATATCTTACTTTAAACTCTTTCATTCAAAATTTGATTATTTTGTATTTGTCACATTCCTAACTATTAAAAAAAAAAAAAAAGTAGAAAGGGGAACAAGGAATTTACACTTAAAAAGGACTTATGAAATTCATTGATAAATTTTGAGGTACAATACTTCCTTCCCAAATTACTTTTCTCCAAACCGAACGGTAACCTAATCACATTATAGTACGTATGGCTATTGTGATATGAATTTTTTCAAAATTTCCGTATAAAAAGTGCAGGACATAATATGACATGATGTAACAAAATAATATATATGAATTTTTCTAAATTTCCACATAAAAAACCATATGACACCATGCAACAAAATAAATTTTAAAATACGTTTGTTCATGAGACTACGGCACAATCAAACCCAAAGAAAATGTTGAAATCTTGATAATTTATGTTGAAATTAAACTCATTTATCCCCTAACAGTT